>JAHPZR010008444.1:5000-60000 GCA_019787425.1 Platygyra sinensis
ACGAGTAAAAATTGTCTGGCGTTAGACAGAATCAAATCTATAAGTCACTCTTAGGTTGTCAAGGGTTAACACAACTTACAGTAGCCAATTGAAAAAACATGAAGGTTAGAAATTTTGAGGCAAATGAAAGGTATAGACAATGTAGCAGAAACAAACACTTACCGTGCATTTTTACCTTTCGACATACCCATCCGAAAAAAATTGGTATTTGCCCTGAGCGGGACTCGAACCCAAGTCTCCCTGATTACTAGTCGGGCATGCTAAGCCACTACACCATCAAGGCTACCACGCTGGCAACGAAGCAGATTAACGAGGTGACTTAGCCTCGTGGGGATCCCTAGGGCCCAACTTTTCTTCACCTGGGAGTGTATCCTTGCCTCTATAACCCCTGGCAGGGCTTAGAACACATGAAAGTTAGAAATTTTGAGGCAAATGAAAGGCGCTGTGTTGCCAGCTAGTAGCCTTGATGGTGTAGTGGCTTAGCATGCCCGACTAGTAATCAGGGAGACGTGGGTTCAAGTCCCGCTCGGGGCAAATACCAATTTTTTTCGGATGGGTGTGTCGAAAGGTAAAACATGCACAGTAAGTGTTTGTTTCCGCTACGTTGTCTATACCTTTCATTTGCCTTGAAATTTCTAACTTTCATGTGGTCTAAGCCCTGCCAGGGGTTATAGAGGCAAGGATACACTCCCAGGTGAAGAAAAGTTGGGCCCCAGGGATCCCCAAGCAGCTAAGTCACCTCGTTAATCTGCTGCGTTGCCAGCGTGGTAGCCTTGATGGTGTAGTGGCTTAGCATGCCCGACTAGTAATCAGGGAGACGTGGGTTTGAGTCCCGCTCAGGGCAAATACCAATTTTTTTGGATGGGTGTGTCGAAAGGTAAAAATGCACGGTAAGTGTTTGTTTCTGCTACAATTGAAAAAAGGTTCCCAGAAAACCTAGAGATTATTGAGTACAAAACCCACCTTGTGCTTAGTTGTTACTAAGAAAATTTTGTTAACAAATCAATAATATTAAGGTAAAAAGATAAAGCTAAGTTCTCTTGCCAGTAACATTACCAGTCTTTTGGGGTAAAATTAATTTAAAAAGCAGGATACTGTAATTTATAACATATAAAGTAACTCACAGTTTCCTACAAGGTGAAGAAAGATCATAAATATGTATAAATAAACAATAGCCTCTATTTGCACAAATAAGCTCTGATATTTGTCCGCAGACACTACCTGTTCCAAGAGGCAAAGCGTGATGTGTTAAGACCAGTCGCCCACGAGTGAAAATATTTGATGGATTATGATCAGAATTATTTGTCAACATTAAGTCTTACCAAGAAAAGCCAGTTTTTCGTTACATTCATAAGGTTCCATAAGTTTGTCAGCATTTGCTATCAGGTATGACTCATGAGTGAAGACCGCCAAAAGGTCTTTTACATCTGGGATGTTTACATTGAGTTTTGTGGAAAATAAAATAATATTTTCCCTGAAATCTATTAAAAGGGGAAAAATCAAAATCAGACAAGTATTAAATTAACATTTAATTCTTTGATTACAACTCTATGAACCCCTTGGTTCATGCATATATAACTTTACTACATTTGATACTACATTGTTCACAAGCTCACAGCACATAATATAGAACTGTTAAGGTAACAATCTGTGTATAAAGCTTTGGTCAACAGAGATACAGTGTATTTTGACTAGTACTTCATTCTTATTGTCATATAACATGTACTTCTTGTTATGGTTGGTTCTCAGAATCTGCTGCTACATGTTTAAGTGGGTGGTAAATTGTTCCAAGCTTGGCAAAGATAACTTTTAAGATAATAAATACCTGTGTTGCTCAAAAGAGTTTGAGGAGTTTGTACATCCTACAAAAATAAAATTAAGCTTTGTTTAGTAATTAGTATCTTTAGCAGGCTTTATTGCCCCCGCAGGGTTTTTGGCCCCAGAGGGCCAAAAACCCGAGGAGGCACCTTAGGACTCCCCGCGTAATAGAGAGAGAAGAAGAGAGAATGTAGGTATTTCCGGTATATAGCCGCAAAAAATCTCGATTTGATCGCTTGCACGCCCGCAAGGGATCGACGTTTTTCCCGCAAACGCTCATGGGATGCCAGCAAAGGGACACGGGCGCGAGGACTTGCGGGATCGGCGTCTTTGCCACGAGCTTTGTCCTTGGTTTAGATCTCGAGTTCAAGCGTCCCTGAAAAGCGTTTGTATTTGCCGGCCTCCATTACTATTTCAACTCGATTAAATTAGCTCGCTTCGAAATGGCCGAGATTATGATCTAAAACAAATTGAAAACGCTTTCAGAGATCCTGAAGATGGATTTTGGGGGAAAAACAGCTCAGAGAGTCCTGAAGTATACTAGATCGAAATTCGAGGCCAGTGTGGTTCATTTGCGACTAAATAGCTAAATCAGTATAGTACCTTCCGATCGTCAGAATTACCCAAGGATAACAATAAGGTGACAGGCCTGCGTGACTCCCATTCACGTGTAGTAGCCGCTTAGGAAGTTTTGCCCCTTTTGTATGGTACGATCGGAGGATCTTTGAATATTTCGCTAAGCACTAATCCTGTGTTTTCAGGGAGACATTTCGTCAGAGTAAAGCCGTTAGAGGTCATATTTCTGTGTGGCTTCCGCTGTTATCCGCTTGTAATTTGCAGAGTTTGACACCTCTGTTTTTTTTGCCAGTTTTTTTCTCTTGATATTGCAAGATATGTTTTAGGTTCTCTCAAATGTTAGCTCTGGAGGAATAAAGTTTGAAATATTCCTTTGGCATCTCGTTTACTTGGATGGCTTATTTTCACTGAGTAATCTTACAGCAGGGATCCAAATGTAAATGTTTTGCTGCGTTTTCATTGAGGACAAAAAGCTTGACTCTAATTTGCATTTATGGCGACTGTAACGCGAAACTTTTGTTTACATTTCACCTCTGTTGTGCTTTCGAGATACGTTTGCTCGTACACTCTTTTCTTTTCTAAGGATGTTATTTTTCCGGCCCAGACTGAATATTCTTATTTTTCTGCCGATTTTAGGCTGAAAATATTCTTGTATTATTCTTACATTGTAGCTTATGGCATTTTCGTTTTATTTAGAATTTATTAGGCTATCAAGTACAAGTGTTTGGTTTCTGGATCTGGATCGCGTTCAGCATATTGTGCATGTACTCTGGACACCACTTTTCGTAGCGAGGCCAAGATGTCACATCAAAATATATTCTTATATAAAAATGAGTTCATATCAAGACAATTGTTTTTTTTTAGTATCCGACTAGAACAATAACGTTCAATATTTTTGTTTCAATGAGCAGAAATAAAAGAAAGCGGGGGCAGCTTTAGTGATAACTATTACTAGTTATATCTTTCATTGAGTATCTGTGCTGTGATTGGTCAATTTAGCAGACTTTACTCTACTGTACGGCCCACTAAAATTTAAAGCTGTTTTTCATTGCCAAAATGTTTCATGATTTATTACATTGTGCTCTTAACTTTTTTTGGCAATAAAACTTTTTTTACTTCTGAAATTGTGCATTAAAACCAGCTAATGACTTAAAACTCCCTTAACAACAAATTGACTCCTTTTGCTTTCGAGGTGTGCCAAAAAATTTGCGGCCATTCCGCATGAATAGAAATTGCTCCCAACACTGTCAGACACACAAACAAGATATAATAAATACCTTTCTAACTTTGTTTTCTTGGTCCATACTATAAGTTACAGATCCTTGTTTTTTCCCCTTCAATTTATTGCCGACATGCTTTGCACTTGGGCCAAAAAGAGATGAAAAAAAGCTTGATCCGTAACTTTTAGTACAGCCCTTGAACTCAGTTAGTAACAGGTATGTAATGAAATATACATAATAATGCATACTGGTCATTACCCTGGCATGATGTCTATCATTAGAACATAACAAATATACCTGATTTATAGCTTCTTAGACCAAATCTAAGGTTTGATTAATCAAACTTAACGAAGGTTTGGGCCTCAAAAAGGGTATCAGTTTTCGCTTTCTTAGTCCTTAAATAGGGTTAGGGTTCAAGAACCTTCATGGCACACCCCTTTCTCGGGAGTACCTCCCCACCGGGGGGGGCCTCCAATCACCTCTAAGAAGCATTGACTACAAAAAAAACTTAAACATTTTTCCATATTAGGACCACCACGGTAACGTTCATCTATTTCCCTGTAAAAGCTATCATAACTCGAACATACCGGATACTTTTCCGTGCAAAACCAGGACTTCTGTGTCTTTGTCACGTCAGACCTGTGTCTCTGCAAAAAGTCACAACTGACACACCAGGATGATGCTGATGCAGGGCGTACAAGCGATTTACGAAACAAGTCATTTGCAAGTGTCCTTAGAAAAAATGTCCTTGCCAGTGGAAAAAAAGTTCTTGAAGGAAATATTACACAGCTCATATTGACGGTAGAGTATCCGACTCCTGAGTGGTTACTCTGTCAAGTTAACCTGTAAATATGCCTTTAAACTTGTTGATGAGAAAAAGGTGTCTTCGCAAAGGAAACTTTTAGCAAAGCAATGTAAAAATTTAAGCCTTGCTGAAAGGGTAAACTGGGCATAAAAGATATGGTCATGGCCGGCTCCACAGTACCGCCATGTTCGCCATAGTATCTACACGTGACGAGTACCCAGTCTACGCTCCACTTATTGGTGATAAACCAAGTGCAGTGAAAGAGTAAAAAAGATGGGGTAGCTGGTATGGAGAAAACGGCCCACAGAAAAGAACATGTGCTCCTTTTTGTGCCCAACTTAATAGGTCAGATATTTCTTTTCGTCCTCATTGAATTTAGCCCTATGTGACTGTTACGATCTGTTTTGCCAAAGGTGCGTTATTTTTAAACTGAAAGAAAGACAAGGGCGTCAAGACTTAAAATGCTTATGTAAAACTTTGCATTGTGTAACCAAAAAATTACAAGCTGCCAAAATGTTGCCCTTTTCTCAGAAGTATTAATTGACGGAGCAACTACAGAATGCAGGACCACTTCGGATCACTTCGTGTCAAAATGTTTTGAAGAACGAAGCATAACCCCTGGGTAATCAATCGATAAAAATTGACATCGGAAAATCATTCGATAAATCGATATCTATTTAACAAATTGACGTCAGTTTTTTATGCGTCTGTCCTGTTATTGATCATGAATTTCGTCATAACATTGTCAAAGTAGCTGTGGATCCACGAGGCGATAGCCGAGTGGATCCGCAGACTACTTTGACAATGTTATGACGAAATTCATTGTCAATAACAGGACAGACGCATTAAAAACTGACATCAATTTGTTTTTTACGATAACAAATTGTCGAATTGCCCGCTCTCGCTCGCTGACGCGTCGCATGAATTCAAATTTATCTGTCTGTCCGCATATGGACAATAAAATCTAACCAATGAGCGCGCGTGAATTTCTGCAGTTATCGTAAAAAGATAAATTGAATTTAAACGATATCGACTTTATCGGTCAATCGATAAAAATCGATACTCACACGCTGACGGAGTGTTAATTTTATCGATTTTATCGGATTCATCTATCGTTATTGAAACGTTATTGAATCGTTATGTACTGGTCAATTCCTGCTACAGCACGCCCATTCATTGACAAATTCATGGTCACATGACATGTAATAATAAAACTGTTTCCCACCAAATGCCATGAGTGGGCAACATTGTGGAAACTATGAGGTCAAAAGGGAAACAGTTCACTGTTACCCACGAAATATTGACCGACCACTATTGCACATAATCAGAGGTGGCTTGATGTTGTGGCTAGAATCTCAGCCCGTTTTTCAAATCACTTAATCCTTAAGTGCCCAAGGGGTCTCCCTTTGATGAGTAAAATCGTCTGGCGTTAGACAGAGTAAAATCTATAAGTCACTATTGGGCATTAAAGGGTTAAAGGAGATAGTTTTTTAACCCTTTAGTGCCGAAGGGGTCCCCCTTTGACGAGTAAAATCGTCTGGCGTAATAGACAAAGTAAAATCTATGAGTCACTATTGGGCATTAAAGGGTTACCGGTAATGACTGGTCCCTTGGGGAACAGTGAATTTTGTTTCCCTTGAGTCTCAATGTTGAGATTCTAGGGATACAAAATTCAGTGTTCCCCTCGGGACTAGTCATTAAGTGTTAATTATTATATATAGTGTTTAATTGGAAAATACACCACTCATTAAATTCATGCAAAAGTACATGCGGGACTCAAGTGGTATATTTTCCATATCGTCACTTGTAAATTCATACAAAAGTACATCCGTGACTTAAGGAGGCTCAAAAGGGTATAACTAAGATGTCATAACTAAGATGCACGCATCAGCTGAATCAGTATTAAAATCAGCACACCGGTTGCACACCGGAAGTAAACGCTGCGTAAAATCGCGCGAACCGGAAATAAAAGCTGCGGAAAACATTTGTTTTTAGCTCGAAAGTTTGCTCGGTGACCTATCTTGATTTTTTGCATGCACGCACCATTCACGATGGCACTTCAGATATAAAAGTTTCAGAGAAAATTATGTAGTGAATTTTCTGTAAGCCATAAAACGCGTTTTCTTTAAATATATTTAATTCTACTACATAAATTTTTTCCATAGTGTCAGAACAGTTAAAGAATTTAGCAGGGCTCGAGACTAACGGTAGCCAACTAGCCACAGACTAGTAAAAATTCCATTCTAGCTAGTGGTTTTTGCGCTTCACTAGCCATTTTGGCTAGTAAAAAAATATGTGAGCACTCTGCAGCACTGTAGGCCTAGAGGAAACCAATTAAAAGTTAATTTCAAATTTGTCACAAAACGAAATTGAGTCAAAGCATGCAGAATTTAAAACATTGGCTATAATATGTATCAATTCAGGGCTGTTCTCTAGCAGCGCCCGGAAGCTTCCGTTATTGGGCGACAAGAAAAACATATACGTAGTCAGCCCGCCAGACGACCTCCTTTTTAAGGGTTAACTTAGAGATGAAATCAGTCTTATAATAATAGTCTTTCCCTTTTTGATTTCTTGTGTTGCATTGATGAAGTTAACAAGGCAAACGTCTCAATTCAGAATGTTTAAATCCATCTGTGAAGTCAAAACACATTCCTTCAATGGCTTGGTCTGTATACTTCATATAGCGTCAACAAAGAGTCTTTGTAGTTCTTGTGGTTTGCATAACGGGCATGAAAAGTTTCTAATTGAAAGTGAATTAAATTATCAGAAGCATAGAGGGCAAAGAGGGAAAAGGGACTTAATTTTTCTACATAAATCAACCATTTTAACTCAAAAAACATGCAAATTTTGTCTTTCCTTGTGGACTTTTGACAACAGTATTACAAAAAATTACATGTGAATCTTTTATCTTTGGCATCTGTAAATAGGACAAATGCCCTAGAAACAATGCAAGACATTTTTATTTGACTGTGAATCGGTTGTCATATATTAATAATGTTATTAGATAATTATAATTAATTAATCAATTAATTAATTTTTGATATTTTTTTTTCATTTGGGTGACCGAGCTTGACTTCTGGGTACCTGAGCCTACAAGGTTGGGTGCCTGAAGGGCTCACTAAAATGTTTCTTAGAGCATAGCCCTTGTTGTGCGACGCCTATAATTATAACATCTATGCCTATAGTTTCAACGTATAGAGCTACAATGGAATGAATTATTTTCGCAAAAATCATGAATCTGTATTTTGAAAGCAAAGAATGTTTTTTGGTGCACTAGTTCCGAAGTTTTGATGGTGGTTGTGTGAGAATCAAGGGCGCTAAAACTTTGTACTTGCCAGTTCTTCATTCAAAGCATACTGCAAGCTACACAGACTAGCATTTACTTTACTTGATGCGATGATGGATATTAGAGAATCTGGCTAGTGACAAATTTGTCTTGGCAAGTGAATCAAACCTGTCACTTAGCCACTGGGCTAGCAAGCTGAAAAGTTAGTCTTGAGCCCTGATTTAGGGAAGTTTCCAACAAAGAAATAAAAATGGTAGGTCACCGAATTAGTTTCTCAGATAATTTACAAAAACTGAAATTTAGAGGACGCTTTTGTGGACCTTGTGCGTTGCCATGGTAACTTATATGACGTCACAAGTACCCTTAAGGTGTAGCCCAACAATAGAGTTGCAAGGAGACATATAGCTTGCCCACACCATTAAACATCCTTCTTTGTAATCTTCCATCGTTTCACAAACAATATAGCAACAAAAAACCCTTTCGAGCCTCCTTAAATGACATATTTTCCATATCTACACTAGTGAAGATATCAATGATTTCACTGATATCAAGTTTGTCTCTTAAATTGTACTTCAGTTGTTGGTGTATGATCGATACATCTTTGGGTCTTCCTCAAAAGTCTTGGCAATCTTGGGAAATCTTGAGAAATTTTTCGAAATTTTTTGGAAATTGTTCAGGAACATTCGCCTGGCCTTCGGAAAAATTTTGGAAAAATCTTGAACATAAAATTCATATCTTCTCACCACCGTGTAATATCCTCTATTTATGACTGGTCAGACTGAAGTCGGTGGGCCACATGTAGTGTGTAGTCCATATTTTTATAAATGAGCCCATGTTTTACACCCAGTCCACAATGCTTAGTCTGCGTTTTATTCCTTGGTCCATCCTTTATGCCCTGTTCTATACCTAGTCTGTAGCCTGAAATGGAAGCCTATGAGTTGGGACTGTGTAAATTGACACAAACGATGCCCATTATATGAGACAATGTGCTTATTACCAAAACTAAGACAATTCTATTTATGACCACGACCTCGATAGCCTTGGCTCTGAGGAAACAGTTGTTGAGCATTTTCACTTCCAAAATGTGTAATGAAACAGAGGACTTGTTACATACGTACAGGAAAACTAGAGTTTCCTTCATTACCCAAAAAGAACTGCATTCTGTTGAACACAACTAATGTCTATCTTTATTTCTCTAAAGGTTACGTCCGTCTTGTCCTTTTACTGGCATCCTGGATATTCTTTACCAATCCAGTCCTTTTCTTGTCTTTTTACACTTCATCAGTCTTACTAGATGGTGAGAGCTGTATCCATTGTGATTCTTGACATATTTGCTTGACACAAATTCATGATGTTTTCTAAGGTCCATGTTTGCCAGGTCAACTCAGTTTGTGTTATCACAGGAGCCCAAATCAAAGCATCAAGTCTGGTGATGACCCCATGCTTTGACAGAATTAATATAACCTTGTCAGTGGCGGATCTAGAGGCCTGAGCCCCCTCTTATTTTAGGTAAAAAAGGGAAAAAATGACAGAAGGAAGAAAAGCTTGCAGGGCAAGGCAAAAAAAAAAATTGGGCACCCACCCCCCCCTCCCCCCCCCCCCCAAGGTCTGGATCCGCCACTGCTCGGGCTGCTCGGGTGGGGGGCACTCCCTCTATTAAATGGACTGTATGGAGAGGCTCCACCTGTAAGCAGTACCTTATTCGGGTTGGAGGTACATAGAATGGTAGGATTTTGACTAGTTGAAATGTAGAAAAGAGTAGAAAACCAGTCTCTCAAGTATTAAAGGGGTTCAGCAAAATGTTTCGTACAGGTATATTCATTTGGTGACCAAGAGCTGCAAAGGCCTAGCCTGCAGTGCAGGCGTATTTCGGACGCGCGAGTGTACATTTTCGTATTAGCCTGCCATCTTGGATTTGGTAAATGTGGTGGATTGGGGCGAGGAAATATTTCCTGAGGGAGGAGGCATTAAGTTTAGAAAATGGGCCAGGGGGACCAATCCTCCTCTACCGATCAAGCATCCGAGATGGCGGCAACGAAAACCCAATATATTACTTAGCGTTCCACTCCAAAATAACGCCTGCACTGCAGGCTAGCAAAGGCCATTTATGGGTTTGAATTTAACAATTTAGAGAATTCTTAATTGGGTGAAATTCTCCAAGGACTATTTTTGGGTCAGGAGATTTCCGACGGGCTTTTTAGAATCTGTAAAAGTATACTGTATAGTATGTGAAAGGGCCACCATTTTCTGTTAAAGGTATATGAAAGGGTTACTATTCTGTGCATGATCTTTTATATAGATTCACTTATTACTTTATTCCAGGTCTTGATGGAATTTTAGCTCGGCAGTTAAACCAAACATCTGCATTTGGAGCCTGGGTACTGAAATTTTTTTGATTCAAGTCCATCTTTGAACTAAATGTCATTGTCTTGGCTTTCTCTTTTAACTTCTTGAGAGCTTTTAAGTTTTCAAAATTGATGTTTTTGTTTCTTTTTGGAGCAGAACCAGGTTAAGAAAACAGAATGAATTGATGGGTCAGATCATCTTAAGAGTCAACTGAACTTGAGCCCAGGCTCAAACTGTCATGACTAAAGGCCGCCAAACACTACCCGATTTTTTGTTGGCCGACAAAAAATCTTCACCTGTCGGCTAGTGTGTGGTGAATTCAGACAAGTCTGCGACAAAATCGGGGCTTGTCGGGCGATATCTGACAGTTCTGGATCTCAAAATGTCTTGTCGGGCCTTGTCAGCTAGTGTGTGGTGGACCAAGACAATTTGTTGAGGCTCGCGCGTACCTCAGCCAATGAGGAATTGTCATGAGAGTCACGTGAACAAGCTTTTTTTCCAACATGGCAGAGATCGGCTAGGTCCCAAGCCTAAACGCAGTCAGTTGCGACAAAAAATTGGCTAGTGTGCGGCAAGCTGATGTCCCAACAAATTGTAACCCGATTTGACCCCGACCAAAAATCTGCAGTTCTATGACAAAATATAGGCTAGTGTGCGGCAGCCTTAAGCTGATATTATAGCAACAGATGAACAAGAGCTTTCCATTCTGTTGTGCTTAATGTCTCTCAATTTTGCCTCAAGTGACCTTAGTATTTCCTGAAAATCCACATGTACTGAGTGAAGCGGGGTTTATTAATTCATTCTTTGTATGGTTTGTTCTTTTTATAGTTAGATGTTGTTATTGACAATCTTGGCAGAGGAATGCTCTGGACCTTACTTTATAAAGTAATTATTATTACCTTGTTGTGATGATATCTTTATTGTTAAAGTGGTACTGTGCTCAAATTTTTACTGCCTGATTTTTTTGGTGTATCACTTAGAATTCCGTGGAAGAATATTTAAAACACTGTTTTTTGTTGTTTGCAAATATCTGCATAAGTTCCAGAGATATGAAAGTTTGAAAAATGTGCAAAATATGCAAATGACATGACTGATGACATCATACACTCAATATTATATCAAGTATGTAAATAGAACTATCTTAGGCAATTTGGAACACAGACTATTGAAACTTGTTAGGCTAACAGTTCTACAGGAAACACACCTATAAAAATTTCTGTTCCCTTGGTAAGTCACTATTTTCCAGTCCCCACCCACTTGATTTCAATATCTTAATGGTTTTTAGCTCAAAAAACATTAGTATAGTTCTCTCAACGCCATGAGGTGCGTAAAGCTGTAACTTTCTTTTGTCAACTAGCCCTGTCTTGTGCTGCACGCCTGGCTTCTGCCCAGCCGGTCTACCTCTCTTGCCTGGATTCTGTGTACACCGTTCTTCTCTATGGGGTTTTAGGTCGTCCCACTTTTCTCTTCCCTTCAGGTTGCCACTCCATCGCCACCATGCAGTCGCTATTCCTCCCCTTACTGAGCATATGGCCAATCCAATTCCATCTTCTCCTTCAGATTTCATCACTGATTTTCTTTACAACTGTTACTTGGGAAATTGTGTCGTTTCAGATGCGATAGAGCCAACAAATCCTTAGAATCCGTCTCAGGCATGTGAACTGAAATCTATCCTGCCAGTTTCTTCTCTTCAGCAGCTGTTAGTTTCCATGCTTCACATCCATACAATAGAACTAGCCGTACCAAGGTCTTAAACAGTTTGATTTTTGTATTCTGACTAATGCTCTGTGAGGTTTTTTTTTATTGTTCGCCACCTTGATATGATACAATATAAGTTTACATATATACGCTAAAAAAAAATGACAAGAAAGCCCAAAGAAACCATGAGGCTTAGGCATCGTGGGCTTTCCATACTAAATAACTACAGATAAGCTAAATGTTAGATAAACTGAGCGGCAAAGGCAGAGTAATAATGATAAAATGAAAAGAGGGTGGAGGGAAAGGAACAGTTAACTAAGGAGTAGTTTCTTCAGATTTTTTTTAAAAGTAGACACACTTACTGAACTTACAATGTCTGGACTAAGCGAATTAAAAAACAAGGGACCTCGGTATTGAAACGAGAAATGTCTTATATTAGTCACTTAGGGACATGAAAAGAACTGGCATTCCTGGTATCACAATTATGAACCTGGTTCCTTCGTAGAAATGTGTTACTAAACACATCTGGTAACGATCCCGTTTTATATTGAAACATAATTTTTCCTATTACTGTTAGATACATATCATTCAGCGGTAAAATACAGCAGCTCTTAAATATTGGTTCGGTATGAGTGTCGTAACAAGATTTACTAGTGATTCTCATAGCTCATTTTTGCAGCAATGCAAGACGTTTCAAATTGGTAGGGTTGGTAGACCCCCAGACACTTAAGCAATATTGCAAATACGGATGGACAAGGGACAAGTGTGCGTAAGGCAGATTTATAGAGGCAAAAGCTTGGCTTGGAGATAACACCTACTAGGACCTAGAAACTTTAGAAGCTAGGTAAGCAATGTGCGGTTTCCATGAGTTCCAGATCTTCAAGTTGAAAAATGCTCCTCATGCCTTCCTTAGTCGTTTCTTGATGTCTTCTGTGCCACCACCCTCTTTTGTCACAGTTGTGCCCAGATATACAAACTTTTCAACGTCTTCGACTTAGTCTCTTACAATCATTACTTTGTCTTCTCTTCGTGTATTCCATCCTCGGAGACCCAGGGGCAGTTAGTGGGGGCGATTGTGATTACTTTGCATTTTTGAGCATTCAGTTTCAGCCCCATTATCTACTAGTCGGTTGGTCTTGTTCTGTATGTGCTCGTATTTGGATGAAACTACAGGACTATGTCATCTGCAAAGTCGAGGTCTTCAAGCCTACTTGTGAAGTTCCATCTGATGCCATTTCTGTGTCTTTCAGTTGTTCTTTGTATTGTCCAGTCAACAATAAGCACGAAAAGAAAGCCTGACAAGACACATCCTTGTTTAATGCCAGTGGTAATCTAAAATTGTCTTGTTTGTTCTCCCTCTTCCAGTACAGAACACTCAATGATGACTGTTGTATTTTTAAAGCAAGAGTAAAATCGTGCAGTTATTATACGGCTGCTTACTGCTGTCCATTCAATCAGACTTTTCTGTGTGGCCTGGCTCATCATAATTGCCCCCCTCTCTGGTGCTTGCTTTCTTCTCCAGCATATATCATTGTATAGCCATTTCTCATCCTAATTCATCCAGCTCCTGTCCATCTTAGGAAAGTGAAGAATGATCATTGCAGTAAATTTTCCAACTTAAGCTACTGGAAAAGAAGAAGCCTGAAAAAAATCAGGGCTGAAACGGGATTTGAACCCGTGACCTCTGCGATACCAGTGCGATGCTCTACCAACAGAGCTATGAAGCAAGGTGAAGTATATATGAAATAATTCATATTAATATTTTGTACTGTGGTTGTAAGTGAGAGTGAAGAATGACCATCGCAGTAAATTTTCCAACTCAAGCAATTGGAAAGAAGAAGCCTACCTCATTCTTCACTTTCATCTACAACCCCAGAACAAATATGAATTATTTCATATATACTTCACCTCATTTCACTCCTCACAGGAGATATGAACTCAATAAATTGACCTCGCTCTCAATGTGTGGCTTCATAGCTCAGTTGGTAGAGCATCGCGCCGGTATTGTGGAGGTCACAGGTTCAAATCCCGTTGAAGCTCTGATTTTTTCAGGCTTCTTCTTTCCAATTGCTCAAGTTGGAAAATTTACTGCGATAATCATTCTTCACTTCATCTACAACCGCAGTACAAATGTGAATTATTTCATATATACTTCACCTCTGTCCATCTTATCTCGCTTAGTCCCATTAAGTCAAGTCTGTATCGTTCCATCTCTTGTGCAACTTGGGCTGCTTTTCTAACTGTGTACATTGTTAGTATGTTTCAGCGTCCAACACACATTTTAGATTTTGGCGTTGCCAATGACCTTGTCAGTCTGTGAGCTTCCCATAGGCTTCTACATATTGGTGTCATGTTGTGTCCAGCTGTTTGTCCGTCCATGGGCACAGCTTCACCATTGCTAATTTCTTCCTGGTAAGTTACAGTTTCGGTGATCTTCTGGATTTTCCGAGGGCAGGTGATTGGCCCACTGCCCAACCCTCATAACCTGGAGGTCCAGTGGTTTTTCTGTCAGGGTTTTCCTTCCCTTAGGGGGTTTTTGTGGCTCCCCAGCTGGTGCTGCTTTAGTCTGAACCCTCACCATGCAGACCAATCTGGCATGGTTAGACCTGCCAGGAGCACAATACTCCCACCAGCATAGCCCTGGTGGTCATAAGGTCACACAAGCCTCCCTGCCATGACATTAGGCACACCAAGGTAATATGCTTGCTGTATCAAACATGATGCACCATTAGCAAATATCAAAATGAGATACTTAAGGAGGCCAGGAAAGTCTTAAATACTGGGGGCCTGAAACCCAGTATGTTACCATGGTAACAAAACTGTTAAGCTTGCATCATAGAGCATATTTAGTAGAATCATTACCGCAAAGAGTCAAAAATTTCTGGTGCAAATCCACTGAGATATGTTTTTTCATCATGTTTGATCAAAATTTGGTTGAGTGTATGACTTTATCACTTGGCTAATTTCAATATTTTAAAAACTTAAATTATAACTCTGGAATGAGAAGAGACATTTGAAAATAGTGAACAGCATTTTTCTTCTTATACAGACTACTTGTTTATGAGATTCTCATCATAGTACCACTTACTATCATATTATTGTAATGTTAGCCCCTAAGGGAGGGGAAGCCTCTTTGGAGAGAGACTCTGTCTAAAGGAGGTAGCATTTTCAGGATGAAGGTGTATAAAAGAGTAGGGAAAGCTGCCATATTTAAAAGGAATATAATTCTGAATAACACAACAGATGTACCAAATGTCTCAACCATTTATGTCTTTTAAAGGGTCACTCAAGTGAAACGTTTAGAGAAGGGATGAAGCATTTCTGTTGTTACTGTGTGAAAGGACTTCCATTTTATAATAGAATGACCATAAATGGATTCCTGTCCCAGTCTAAAATGATATAATTAAAATATGGTTGGTGAGAATTGAACCTCAGCTGGAGTCCCCCTGTATAAAACTCCATTGACCAATCACCAAGGGGATGTTAGCCATTAGTAAACTTGTTTTGCATTGAGTGGCATTAATTATATTATTCACCCTAACTAACTGAAATGCCATTGTATTAAAGAGGTTAGATATGAATATTTGGAACAAAAATTATTGTTTACCAACTTCTACCCATATTTTGATTTGGATTTTCTTTTCTAGTGGCAAATTTACCCATCTTTGAAAGGAAGGGGCTACAAGCCTTTTTCTGGCCTTTTGGGCCTTAAATTATCACCATGACCACCATCCTTCCCAAATATTTTGGCCCTTTGGGTCTTGAGTATTTTTGCATTTAAGAAGGGGCCCAGACCAGTTACCTGGATCTACCACGGTCGTCTGACCAGTTACTAGCAGGCAGTCATTGATTCAACTGTTGGCACAAGTTATTCTTTTTTTAAGAAGTCTAGCTAATACCTAGTAAGTTTCTATAATTTCTTTGACTCACTTCTTTTGAGGACATTATCTTAATGTGTAGTAGCAATCCAGTGTTAAAAATGTTCTGACTTGTTCTTGATAGTGGGGATACTTTATCAGTGCATTAGAGTGGTTGGTATTTGTATGCACACATACACTAGGAGCACAGTGGAAGAGCAGCAAACAAAATCCACCTTCATGGGTTCAAACTGTCATGGCTAATGGTATGTTATTTTCAGACATGTTCATGAATATTTTGTAGTTAAGTCCTTCCCCAAAAAGTCACTTCTGTTGTGAAAAGGTTACCTTTAGAGTTTAGTGTATAGATTGGTTTATTGATAGGATAACAAATTGCAGTTTCTACATAGAGCAGGCCATTGGTGGACTTTTCATTGTTTGTGGACTAATAAGCAGCAGACTCCTGAAAGCTATCAGTAATTTCACTCCCAACAATTGGTTCCTATCATATTCTTTTCCATTTTTTTTTTACTTGAAATGGGAATAATTTTGGTGGTCAGGTCTTTTAATATTGAAACACACTTAAACTTTACCAAACTCTATATTTTGTAATGCAAAAGATGAAGTAGTCATGCCTATAACTTTTATATGTAGGAGTTTCCCCTGTCCCAACCTGGATTCCACATGTTTGTTTAGCTTTGACATAATAATTTAGATTGATCATATCATATTTCAAATTAGTTCCTTAATTCACTTGTCAGGATTCATAACACCAGCAGGAGTGTTTGCTGTGAGTGGCTTGCACATGCTCCCTGTTTGGCTATATGGACTCAAGTCACACCTGTGGACACCATTCATGTCACACCATTTACAAATGGGAGTGACTGGTGTTTTAGTTTCTGGCAGAGCTCTTTGCATGGCTGTTGAAGTAAGTGTGATGACATGTTGCAGGAACCACAGTTAGAAGACTTTAACTGATTTGTTCTTCTGTGGCTTGAAGTTTAATTGAAATTCATATTAGGTTATCATGAGGATAGGATTACTTACTCTCTGTCCCCTTACAAAATGCCCTAACAAATCAAGTGAATGCACCATACTAATGGTTAGGTCAATGAGGAAGGAGTACAACAAACAAATGTACATGTATGCAGGGGTTTCATTAAGTTTTTGTGCAGGAGGTCAGTGGGGTTTTCAGCTGGGCATTTTTAGATTTTCTTATGAAAGAAAGTAAGAAGAGAAGACAAAAACAGCTGGGCAAATTGATGGCTAAGTCTTGTTCATTGCCGGTCAATTTGCCTGGTGCCCCACCCTTAATGAACCCCATGTGTATGCCAATAACTAGTTGTACCTTTCAGTAAAATGCTAATAAGCGAAAGTTTAGCTAATTCTGTCAAGCTAAGAAAGAACAGACATGGAATGGTTTTGACTACCAGGTATCTAGTTTTTTGAACAACCGTGACCATGACTGTGAGTCAAGATTTTTATAGTATGCCGTGGCTAAGAGAATTATGTCCACTCTAGAAGCAAAACATTACTTCGAATCACTTGGCATTTCTGAACAAATATAGAGTACTCTCAGAGCCAGTTTTAATTTTGATTTTTGAAGATATCATTGTATAAGAGTTGACTCCATAGTCAAAGCACAAACATTTTCTGTGTCAATTAAGCCTCAAGATGCTATGGTAGTCACACATTTTTTGCAGCCGGGTATCGAGACACAATGTTATTAATATTTGTTTTGCATAACATTTTCAAAACCCTGCTCAAAAAGTGCACTCATTGGTTGGATTTGAGCCCTTTGACTCTGTCAACGCATTGGCTGCAATTGACAATCAGAAAGAGTGCTTTTGCTCAAATAAACAACACACGCTTGAGTTGACTCCAGAGAACAACTGAGATCTTGATGAGCCTATCAATTAATATGTAAATCAACCATAAGAAATCCAATTTTCATAAACAAAATTTCAGGTAAATAAACCAAAATAAATGATGAATGTCGTGCCAGGAAGACTAAACACTGAAAAACAACCTGGAATAATCTTGTTCAATGCTTTAAAGCCTTGTGGTATCCCAAAGAAAAGAGTGTTCTGATTGGCTCCTTCCAAATATTAGCAACATATGCCTACATCCTAATATGGCAGATAAATTTCATGGCACCTGAAATGTTCACTTGCACAAAATCAAGCTGAGAAAATCTGTGAGTTTTTCTGGGTAACCTGCTGCATAAACCTTCACACTACACACACTGTATGGCACTACTTACTTGCCACTTGACTTGCTGGCAATGATATATTCTGTTTGTTTCTTATGGTTACTGTACAGACTAATTCATACAAAACTTCTTTACAATACTCATCCTTAAATCAAGTTCATTGTAAGAAAGAACTCTGCAACTTTGGTTACAATGAAGTAATGTTTAAAAAACGAGCAGAAGTGTTTTATGGGGTTTAAAACCACGAGGCGCAGCCGAGTGGTTTTAGACCCGATAAAACACGTGCTGCGAGTTTTTTGAACAGCTTCAAAAACATTCCACAAAAAGCGTGTGTCTTGGGAGTCCGAACAAAGGTTCAAATTGTGAGGGGAAGATATTAGCATACAAGAAAAACAAGCTATGCCTTATCAGTATTCTTTATATAAAGAATACTAACGAGGAGTGTTTTATCGTATATAAAGCTCATGCACATGACGCTTTATCGGTGTTTTGATAGGCGGTTAGGCTCATGAATTATTAATGTGTTTTTGAAGAGTAAATAATAACTACATACATCAAGCCTCTTTTAGTGCGTTCAAATATTAGAATAGTGATCTGCACTTGCTATGACACTCTGCTCATAAAAATACTTTTTTGCTAGGTTTGGTTTATTACAAGCCACATAAAAGATCTGCTAGCATATCATGAACAGAAAGTACCAAGTACAGATCCTTTGATTGAAGATGCTACCTAGAGATACACCAAGAATTGGCATGATGATATCTTTGTTGGACTGGATGGCTGAAATTGAGCATACCTGATGCACTGAAACATGCTTTGTGCCTTATACTCTTATCCCTTTTGCTATTATGGAGAACATGACAAACAGTTTATGCCATCATTTTTGTAACATGCACCTAAAAGTTGCAAAGGAAAGCAGCTGCAGTCTGGGTCACCCCAAAAGGCAGACCATGCAGACTGCAGACTGCAGACTGCAGACGCAGACTGTGCAGACCGAGTACTTTTGTTTTTATTCTTGTTTTTGTATTTACTTTAGACACATATTTTTTTGCCTCTGGTCACAAATTAGTGTTAAATTATATCGGAGAGTTTTTCAATGTACAGGCCGAGCTACATTGAGTGACAAAAGTAGTTGAGACACATTAGAAATGATGCTTTCGATACTTAAGCATTTTGTTCTATTTTATTTGCATCTAGTGTTAATTCTCTGATACCCCCAGCCCCCCAATTCAATGTTGTGTAGGCGCTGTGGTCTGTGCACTCAAAGAAATAGAAAAATCAACATTGCTTTGGGAGGAAGGGGGGAAAGTGTGACCAAGACACTCAAAAATCGAATTTTACAACCAAGTGTCCCAACACTTGCCGCTCATTGTAGCTCGGTATGTGACTGTTGACATGTTGTAGACTTTGCAAGGGAAACTCCACTTGGGCCTAAGTATGCTTAAGTAAAGCTCTTTTTTTAAAATGTAGAAACAAAATTCACTTGTAATGTAATGCCTGACGTATTAACATGTGCATTTTCTACTCTTGCATCAGGTGTACAAAATATAATTCCAAATGGTTTTGGAGCGTGCATGCATATAAATTAGACATTTTCTTTTTTCTTTCAAAAAATGGCATTTCATTACATTTTAATGAGAATTACTGCTGATCGACTAATCAACACAATGAAAGTAAACTAATGACATATTCTTGGATGTCCACTTATTTAGCTTCAAAATGAAACATTGCACTGCAAAATTGGTTAAACGCAAAAGTAAACAAGTCAAAACAGGTCTTTTTGTGGTCAGTCACCAAAGGGTTAATAAGCCATAATGTGGAGAAAAATGTAGAAGTCCATTAATTTCACTTAGCTATTTTATGGACTTAAAAGTTTGAAATTTTTGTCATATTTTCAGGGCAATAAAAAAACTTGAATTCTAGCTTGTACTCCTGGACAAGTAGCTCTCAATTTTTGTATGCCCTCGTTTGCTCTTCTTTTTATTCTGTCAACAAACCACTTGCCCAACTGAACCCTTCCACATTGGGCAAGTGAGAAGTGAGTCACTTGTCTGGTAAAAAAATCTATTTGTCTCCTATGAACAGAATTAATGGGTTATTGCAGAAAGATGACCTTTCTAGGGAGCTCACATGGCCATTAGTAGAGGCTCAAAATTATGTGGGAAGCTCAGCTCCTGGTGGGGGTGCTTATGGGCTAAATAGGTTTGTGCAGCCCCAAAGGGTAACTATTGTTTAGCCATTTTAAATAGGGTTATGGTTTTGCACTCTTATTATTCTTTCATCATTATTGATAAGACTATCAACAAAGAAATTTTTGGTAAAAAAATATTGTCAAAGGCAACCAGACTGACTAGGCCAAAGGGACGAAACATAATTTGACAAGGCATATTCACAAATCACAAGAGCACCTTAGAAACCCCAGCATTTATACAGCATACAACTGATTTCTCTAAAAATCAAAAATAAGTGATTTTTCAGTGGGAGATAATTTAACAATTACTGTGAGATATACAGCTTGAACCCTGGGTACTCGTACAAAAACTGGCTGTACACGGGTGTCTGGCCCCCACTTCAGTAGTAATATTTAAGAAATAGAAAACATGTACCGTGTTTCTATCGAGTTATACAAACACGAGTGGAAGTTTGGGAGAACGAGAAATGCTGTGGAAACACGAGCCGCAGGCGAGTGTTCCACAGCTTTTTCAAGTTCTCCCAAACTTTCACGAGTGTTTGTATAACTCGATAGAAACACGGAGTACATGTTTTTTATTTCTTTCAGAAAACACCAAGATGAGAAAAAGGAAAACATCTTGTTAACTTTGGTAATCAAAATGTAAATTCTCTTTGCTCGTGCCATCACTATGTCAACAGCGTGCGCTAGTTCTGTGTCTCCATCAAGTTATACAAACACGATTTTTAAGCAATCAGTGCGCGTGCTTTCTTAGGACTGTTTTCTAAATAGATTTACGCCAGCCTAAAACAGGACAACTCAGATTAATATTAATCCGTTGATTATAATAGTAATAGATTATAATAGGATTATTATAATCCGGTAATAGATTACTATAATCTGGTAATAGATTATTAGTATCCAGTAATAGATTATTATAATCCAGTAATAGATTAAGGCATGGCAAAAAATTGGAAGGATTAGATTATTAATAATATCACCCGGATTGATATTAATCTCTATTATAATCCAGATAAAATTCCCGTGAATGTTCAGATGTAACAGATCTATATGACAGACAAGGGACTGACAGGACATAACACAGATCACATCAGTCACATGACGACCACTTGCATATGCTAGAGCTGGTAGATACCACGATATTGACCCTAGAAGAAAATGAAAAGGATCAAGCGCCTCTAGGTCAGCAAATCTGTGCCGTGGGCATGTGCAACTATACATCTGAATTATATATATGTATATGTTATGCTTAGATCATAATAAAACGGTCCACGAATGCATAAGATAGTGATGAGGATGCCTAAGATCTTAAATAATGTCAATCTTTGGAAGCTTTGGACAAAGATTAATCAAAGGTAAAAATAATGTTAATGCTACAATTAGGATTAATATTTATCAGACAAATATTATTATACATCAGACTCACTATGAAAAATCTGATTGGTCGAGAGCATTCAATCAATTCACAATAGCTTGTGAACTTGACATGATAAATGCAATATCTACTGCAGATAAATTATTGCATTTATCATGACAAGTTCAACATCTGCCTGGTTACTAAGCCCCTTGGAGTGCTCTCCTCAGAAACAAAATGGCTGAACGCTTCGCTTCTGTTTCTGAAGATGAATTATGTGTAAAATGTATAATAAAACACAAATTATTATTGAATTCGGTTTTCGCATGATATCATGAATTATCAAAGCCTTGTGTCTGTGTTATCTGCCTCAGCCTTCGGCTTCGGCAGTATCAGTAAATTATAGATTATAATAATCTATTACTGGATTGTAGTTATCATTGAAGGGGCTCAGTCACGGCATCTTGAGTTATTTTGAACATCCAAAAAATGACTGTTAAATTGAAGGAAACCTGAAAAATAACACTTTCTAAAGATAGAAAAACATCAAAGAGATAATAATAAACCATAAAGGAACAAGGATGGTTAAGAATGGAGAAGATTGACACAGATTGCAAACAACGAATTTGAAAAGTTTAGCAACCCACGGAAATTTGACTGTGGGGTATGTCCCCAGGGTGGGGATTTTGATCGGACATCATGCATTTGATCTTTCAATTTTATGTAGTAGAAGAGAAGTAAACCATTTGTTTCTGCTAATTTTGACAATTCTTTTTTGGCAGCGGGTGGGGATTTTGATAATTTTTTTTTAGAAAATGTCAAAATCACCACCCTATGCCCGACCGCCCCCCGCCCCCCTCCCCCTTCGGGCTTAACACTGATAGGTGCATTATTTAAAGTATGGCCGCGACCGTTGCGTCGTGTGTATGCACCCTTGAGCAATGCCGCTAGCCATGATAACCATGAGAAAATCAACTCATGGGTTTCCTTTTCTTTCCTATATGAGTATGGGGCTCTGCTTGGCGGTCCTTCGGGCCGCTGGAGCTCCGCTATGAAGAAAAGGTGAAAAAGACTATTTTTCCCCAAAACTTCGTGTACGTATTAAGGACAACACCAACTCACCACGTGGTGGTTTTTTCAGACCTTAACTTTTCATGTTGGCAGTTTAATACGTTATGTTACGTGACAGACACACTGTAAGGCTGGGTGTCCTGTGGTATGCGTGCTCGGATAAAATTATATTCGCTGACGCTTATATGACGTACTACCTGTTGCACAGGACGAATCATGGCGGGGTTCATGAATGTGGCTCTTAAAATCCTCGTCGACTTTTTCGATAAATTCGGTCTCCTTTACAAAAACGATGTGGGAACTTTCTTAAGCTACAAGCTTGGTAAAGGTCACACAGTAACCCTTCCTCCGTCAACACCACATTTGACGATAAATCCTTCTTTTCTTGAAGACAAGAGAATTCTTTTCGTCGGAGATGTTCACGGTTGTTTTGACGAGCTAAAAGAGTTGTACGATAAATGTACACATCCTGACATGGAAACAGTTGTAGTCTACGTGGGTGACCTTGTGTACAAAGGTCCAAAGACTCTGGATGTAATTCGCTTTGTGAGAGAGACCGGCTCGTTCTCTGTCAGAGGGAATCATGAACAGTCGATTTTAACAGAAATCCTTCATAAAAGAAGAAATGAACCCGTTAGAGATAAACGGAGAATCGTTTACGACCTAACCCTAGAGGATGAAGAATTCTTGGAAAATCTTCCCTTCACGATAAGCATTCCTTCGTTGAATGTGCTGGTAGTTCATGGTGGTTTGTTACCAGGAGTACCCCTAACGGAGCAAGACCCCTTGGGCATGATCTTCATCAGAAACTATAACCCCGAGAAATTTCAAGGAACGGCAAGAATAGACGATGGTTTTGCTTGGGCGTCCGTATGGAATGGCCCCCAGCATGTTGTATTTGGACATGATGCTCGGCGGGGTCTTCAGCTCTATGAACATGCAACTGGTATTGACACTGGATGTGTATATGGTAATCATTTGACTGGTATTCTGGTCGAGGATGGGGTATGGAACAACAGAAAATTAATCCAAGTCAAAGCAAAAGAAAAGTATACCCCAAAGGAAAGCTGAAATACTTTGCCTTGACATTCATCTTTCTATGAAATTCACTTAAACTTTTGTTTCCACAAATGAGAGGTTGCTGAAACCACAGTGATAGAATGTTCAGTTGCGTTTACAATTTATTCATCTCTCATCTGATTACTTTTCCCTTGCAGAACAATTACTTACTTAATCCTCTTCGCGCTATGTAGCACATATGGCCGTCACCAATGAAGAAAAATGCTGCCTGTCAGATGCCCAGCGTTGAACCTGGCTCCAGGTCCAACCAACTTCTCTCATTTTTTTCTCCACCGATCTTCTCCATGTCAGCTTAGGGCATCCTCTTTTCCTCTTCCCTGCTGGAGTCCATCTCATAGCAACCCTGGGGATAGCATTCAGGGCCATTCTGTTAATGTGTCCTATCCAGCGCCATCTCCTCCTTTTGATCTCAAATGACAGTGGTGCTGTATTTGTTCTCTTGCAGTACCATGATATGCCACAAATAATTCTAGTGCCAAGGGGAGGTCTCGGGGCGTGACGAAAGTGCTGTCCGATAGCCTGGGGCTAGTGAAATCACTTGTCGAGCTAGTGTTTTCTTATCGTAGCTTGCCTGACGGGCAAGCACCGATGGTTCCTCTTTTCTGATGACAAATTGAGCTTTTATACCAAAGTGTGTAGCAGAAAGCTCCTGGGGGAAAATGCTAACGTTATGTCAAATTGTCGTATTGTGACAATGTTTTAGTTCATATCTATGCTTGGTATCATTACTTGTATTTTGCATAATTAAATAAATTTGATTATACTTTTTATAAACAATTTAATTTTGGGCTAGCCCCTCAGACCTTTGGGCTAGTAACCTCAAGTAACAGCTTGGCCAAAGGGCAACCTTATCTTCTCATTTTTGTCTCACCCTGGGTATCCCATAGAAAAAGGACAGGATGTTCACCTGAAAATGTTTTTGAAAAGAATTCCCTAGAAGGGACCAAAATCTGAATTTTGACATAGGGAATTTTGTAATACAGAATGATTTTCAGCAAATTACGAAAATTTCCTATGTCAAAAGTTTATTAGAACAGTGTTGATAGAAGGGATTTAATGTCAACTAGTAGTAGGCAAACGATGAAAACAATCTAACGACTGGATTTTTTTAAATAAACAAAAACCACTTGTTAGGCCTTGTTTTTAAGCAGCCCCATTGCCATGGCAACAGCACACACCCTAACCAAAATGCGAGAATAAATACTTCTGTGGTTAACTTTGACTCTTGCAAAAAACGGGTGCCAAAGCATAAATAGTTTAAAAGTAAATGTGAATTAGGCACAGGCCCTTGAAAACTGTGTTCGGCCACCTTAAGTTACTAATTCTAAAAAAAAACATTATGTCCAGTCATATTTAACAAGTGGTAAACGCCATAGCGTGTACTATTGAGTTATGGATGCATGCGGGAGGTTGCTAAACACGAAAGAAGTGTAAGAGTCGCACAAGGCGATAGCCGAGTGCGACTCTAGCTTCTTGAGTGTTTAGCAAACCTCCCAAGTGCATCCATAACTCAGTAGTACACACTATGGCGTTTACCATTTGTTTTATAACATTGAGACATTGGAATAACAGAAGTCTTTTTATTGAGCTACATCACAAAGCATGCACTTTGCTTTAAGTTATTGAGCACGTCAGTAGCATACACCATGGGCAAATAGTAGACACTGAATTAACCAATCAGAGCACACACTTTGCTTTAGTTATGTTATAATTCTTTCTGGCTCAATACCCTTAAAGGTACCACGAGCTCCTGCTGTGGACCTTGTGAGGTTAAACACTCCTAAGGTGGCTCCCTAGACTATTCACAAACACCCTCGCTATGCAGCGTGAGTTAGAAAAGGAAACTTAGTTTTCCCTGTAGAGATTTACTAGTATGGATACTGTTGAAATAACACTTATATTTTAAATTAAGGCTGTTGCCATGGCAACATCTCATCTAATGCTAGGCAGATATATTCCTCATTTTGGCCTTAACTCCTTAAAGGGTGTTACGAAAAATTGTTGCGTGACTTGGAACATTCGCCAATATGCTAATTTAGTCTTGAATCTTCTCGCATATTAATTAGTGTCGCATCATGGTGACTAAGCAATTTATTTTAGTCGTTTACGTCTGCTGCTGTAAATAGTTTAAAATTGTAATGTTACTTTATGCAGTAGAGCCGGAAAGTTCTAGAACCTTATGCTGTAAAGTATATAAGCAGATCGGTGTAGTTTTTAGATGGTTTTATCCCAGGAGTGTTTGAGGTTTTTTTCCCAGGAGTGTTTAGAGGGAATTATCTCGTGAGTCAGTAGTGTTTACTGAAGTGTGATGAAGGTCGCGTGTAAAGTGTTGACAGAGGTTGTTTTTTGTTGAGGTGTAACAGAGAAGTTACGTGGATATTTGGCAAGAGGCCGTGTTTATACAACAGTGATGGAGGTCAAAGTATAGTTACAAGCCTAGCGTGTGCTTGTTGTGAAGTCTTGTGTGGAATTACTGCGTTCATCTGGAATAAATAGCCTTGTTGTTGTTTCCGACAACCCTGCGTTCTGTTTAGACTGCAAACTACCTACCCCTTAAAACATCGAACTTGCAACAAAGGGGCGTTGTCACGCTATTTGGCAACTTTATAAAAAGCTAGAAGGCGCCTTCACATCAATTGAATTCCAAAACTAATGATCTACTTTTGTTATCGAAGACTATTTGAAGGTACTGAAACTGTTTCCTGTCGCCTGTCACTACGGATGGAAATGGATTGAAATTTGAAAAAAAGTGGCCAATTTTTTCAAGTTTTGATGCAATGAGTTCCAAAAATTCTCAAGAAATTTATTGTGGTTAGCCCTCTCTGATAAAATTCATTTGATATCTTTGTTGTAGCTCTACAGAAGTAATGATTTTAGCACAGAATTGACCTAAAACAGCAAAATCCTCATGACAATGCCCCTTTAATATCTACACTTTCCTTCCATGAAATTGTTTCATACTTTGTCACATCACGGAAATGATATTGCCTAACATTTTGAATCAGTAAAAAGTCAAGGTTGTTCAGACGGTTTTTCCAATATTCTGTAATTTGCCATTTTTCTAAATATATTAGATTAGCTCTGACAGATTTTAACGAAAATAAGGCATTTTATAGGAAATGTATGTGGTTACAACTCCGCCAAATTTTAAAAAAATTCACTGAAGGAAACGCGAGAAAATTTACTGTCAGGTTTGCTTTTTGTGCTCATGTTGACGTCAAAAAAATCGAAAAATACTGATGCTTTCCTTTGAACACGTGCAGATTACTTGAGCTTTCGTCATCAGCGCGTGTGCAGTGGTAAAACTAAAGGGAGCCACCTTGAGGTACTAAATCTGCTTCTCAAACCTCCCAAAGGTAGGATGGATGGATTCCTCCCTGGTGTTCTTGGGAAGATGTGGGAAGATGTGGATATTGTCCAAGCTTAGTATAGTGATCAAAATGTTGAAAACACAAAGGACACGTGAGTCTCCTTCTTCACGGCACAGGACTCACCCACTTTGTACCTAGATGTCTCCCCGGGATGTCTCCCTCTTGTTTTGCAATAAAACTTATTTGAATTTTCGGCCGCCATTTTGAGGAAGGGTCTATTACCATCAATTGGATGTTTTACGATAACTGTAGAAATTCTCGTGCGCTCATCGGCTAACTTTTATTAGTATATACACACTCAGTGATCTTGGTGTTTTAAGCAATCTGATTGGTTCGCTATCTCTGGCTAATGAGCATTATTCACCCCCTACCGAGTGAATAATGCGTAAGCCAAACAAAAATAGAGCATACTTTTGAATAAAGCATACTTTTGATTCACACTGATTTGAACGGTGTTTAAGGACCATTATTCTAGACTGTCATGAGGTTTTTTCGAAGATTAACTATAGATTTTCCATGTTCAAAGATTCTGTAAATAGTTTCGCGAATTCGCGCATGCTTTGTACAGCTTGCACGAATCGATTTTTAATGGTTTCCTTCTGAAATGTTGTTGAGATCACTTCCTGTGTATATACTAAAACAATTATTCTTCTCAATCTCGGTGAATAGTGGCAGAATATTTACCTCGATTTCAAAGAATAATTGTTAATTGTCAATAAGCTCACACATCAATTTATAATTTATGCACAGGCATCCCAAACTCACGATTCGAGGAATCGATCAAATATTAATGATTTATGTACGCGTATTGAGTGGGATGTGACTGACTTATAAGTGCGCAGGGAATTGTATGGAATTTAAAATAAGGAAGGATAAAATCGCACAATGAAATAAAATGTTACTTTTTTGGAATGAAATTACGTAAATGAACTCACCTTGCCTTATTTCTGTTGTCCATTTGGCCTATTTCGTCGTTTTGGGGGGGTTTTCAGGTGTTTGTCGTAGCTTTCTATAGAACACCGCGTACCTTTAGGTCAGCCACGTCTCACTCGATACGCGTACATAAATCATCAATATTTGATCGATTCCTCGAATCATGAGATACATGTGGGATCAAACATGGCCACCTTTCACGGTTCACAGTGCGTATATTTTACTTGTCTTTGCTATACGTATCCATTAATTGTCCATGATGAATTAAATTTTCTGCCAAATACTGCTATGTCAAAGTTGACCTAGGGCGTTAGCCCTAGTAAAGGGAATCAGGGAACCACACGAGGGAAAGAAAAAGATCTTTTGACCTCGGTGGGAATCGAACCCACGACCTCTGGATTAGATCTACTGAGTAACGGTAGATCTAATCACGCCCAGTGGGTTATTCATGGGTTCTCATTTTCACGTGACCTTAATAAATAAACTGATACAGCCGTAAGGGGCGTCTATTTGAAACAGTGTAATTTAAGGCCCTCTTAAATACCTAAATCACCAATTCCCCTACCCTTTTATATACCTCAACTTGTAAAATCCCTACCCTTTTATATACCTGAAGCCAAAAAAAGGTACCCCTTTCGGGCGGAGCCTCCCCGTATAGGCCACTATAGGGAGTACCCCCTCCCCCCGGGACAAAGTCACTTTCGCGTTTCAAATTCTACTATATACTGGTGACAAGGCCTGCTCTAAATTATTTAAGAATGGCCACCTACCAGTATTTGAGTAAGTTCTACCCTATTCTTGACATAAACTGTGTGATTCCTATATCCTAATCCAAACTAAACTGCCTGAAAACCATGCTCTTCATAGCGGCATATACCCCCATATGGCTCAAATATGGGAGTACCAGCCCAGAGTTCCAAATAACATTCATAAAAATTTTAGGGCTCCTATTTTCGTCTTGAAACTACAGCCCACCGAAAAGCAAAAACCACTCAGACTGTCAACAACTTTGTTGTACTGTGTGTCGCAGCTTACGTTACAAAATTTTACATTAATTAACAATATACATGACTGGATCAGTGAAAAGTGTGTTACTTTGCATCAAGGGCGTGTACACACTGATCATGACTCGTTTGGGCCTGCAAATTCCTGCAATTGATGAAAATAAAGTAGAGGAGTGCACAAAGATAAGAGAATTGGGGGAAAGAGACTAAACTTTTATCCTGCCTATGCCAAGGTGAGATTTTCATTAGCACTGTTTTCATAAATCCAGGCAAGTATATACATGGGGCATACTATGTTATTTTGGAGGGTGGGTGTGTGCTGATGAAACTCTGAATGCCCTTGTAAAACCCATACCAAACAATGCTCAGCTGCATTTGCAACTTTGTCCTGGAACAGAACCAAATATCCCTTTAACTATCAATATTGCAGTGTCAATTCTTAGTGTAAATGACAATAACTCATTGTAGACCAAAAACTGATGTGGCACACATGCCAATAGCCAAGTCAATGATGTTCCTACCACATTTTGATGTCTGATGTGCAAACTGAACAGATGCACAGCAACATGGAATCTATTTGTTTAAAAAACAAAGTGTTTACACAGGGAGCACACAATCTTGCTGAGTAGGGATAGAGTAAATAAAGGAATGAAAAGACTGAATAGTTTACCTTTGTCCTATGTTGTCATCTCTTAGCTCACGAGATTTTACTGGGAAAACTGCTGCTTACAAATCCTGCAGAAACACTGTAGGGCTAAAACTCGTACCTAGGCCTTTCCGCACTCAGGCAAAAAAATTTTTGGTTTGTATAAAATTTGACGTCAAATTATTTACTCTATCCCTACCCAGCAAGATTGTGTGCTCCCTGTGCTCTAACAGATCTTAAGAACCAATCAAACTGGGAAAATAATATGACTCATATAAACCCAATCCACATAGTTTACTTATCGAGTATCCCCCTGCAATGTATACATGCAAATGTACAGCTATTACACATTTTTATCAACAATTTTTATCTAATACATGAAGGTTTATTTTACAAGTCTATTTAACATTCAAGCACAGCTCTAAATGTATAGAGAAGCATCTTGCATATACATTCTTTGCACATTTTAACTTAAAACATCTCAGAATGGGCTGGTGCACGATATACCAAGTGAATAGCAAGTCTCAAGTTGCATCACAAAGAACACAACGATTCCTATCCCTTACACAATAACACAATAGACTTCACACAAAAGAACGTGACAATAGTGCATATATTGACTTGGTATATCGAGCATCACCCCTCAGAATGCCTAACGGTAAGTACAGAGACTTCCACACAAAACAATTTTAAAATTATTCAACAAATCTAAGTCTTGGGATAAAAACTTCAAGTCAGTTATACTCAAGTTTTGAGTTTAAATAACAAATAAAAGCTTAAAGGGACACTACCATGGCATTTATTAATTTGATTGAGGTAGACTAAATTATTATGATCGAGGACCTTTGCTCTTGCACAATATGCTCCTGGGACACCAAGATAAAGATAAATAAACAGAAAATTTGTTGAAGAACAAGGTGTGATTTTCAGACACATATAACAAAAGAACTGGAATAAGTCTGCCAGACTCTTTCAATTTGACATCACCAATTTGTACAAGCCTAACTTAGGCTCATGGTAGTACCCCTTAAATGTTTCAAACTAAGTTTAAGGTCCTATCAATCATCTTCCATGCCGTATATCAATAAAATTGCTTAAAAATTCTCTTAAAAAAGCAATTACACTTAGCTCTGCCCACCGTGATTAGCGTTTGCTACTTGTGGGCAGAGACAGACTGTACTTTTTGTATTGAAGTGTGGAAATAAATAGTATTTATTATGTACATGCCAAAAATAAATGATAATAATAAAGATGATGAGCAAACTTTGACAGAATTAAGTTCAGCTTGTCACCCTTCGCAAGCAAAATGTCAGTAAACGAATTAAATTGTTCTTGTTCTCTAGTGCTCTACAATAAACATCCTTTTAACTGAAAAAAGACTGTTTCTTATGTACATTTAGTTTCTACAATTTAAGTCTCAGCAGTCATTACACTGAGGATTTCTAAACAACAATTTTTGCCAGTCACCAGTTCTTACATGGAACTCTACATGCATGCTCATTTTAATAAAATTGTAATAAAATAATGCACTAGCATTTGGCAACATGGAACATAGGCAAAATAATACACTACACTTAATGTGTTATTGGTTGCCATGAAAACTGCAAGTGCACAAAGGTCTCATTCTTAAGGTTACTCTATACCTTTTAAGCAAGCACCTTCAGGTGTCTCGTGTCCAAGCGATATAATGCATGTCGTTTAAACTGTAGATACCTAGATCACTATAACAGATTAAAGTTTGTACAGGTTGCTATCACAATAAACCAAGAATTTTGAAATAAGAAAAACTGTTAGATTTTGTGACCTCTAAATTATTCAAGGGTCTGAACCATCTTTTGGGTCCCTTTTGAAAGCTATTTGTCAAAAGGAATTTGTTCATTTAGTGTACTCACACCTAAAACGCCATTTCTTAGTTGCTTTTACCTCTGTTTTAAAATAAGTCTTGGTGTACAACTAGAAATAACTTACTACCAGTAGTATTGGATTTTCCTTGCTTAAAAGTAACATTCCAAAAATATAAAAATGTTTAGTGTTCACAGTTTTCTTAGTTTCACATCAAATATGCAACTGCTGCCATCTGTACTATTCTAAACAGTTTTAGAGAACAGTCCCAAGAAACTATGTGCACTGAATGGTAAAAAATTGTGTTTCTAGATTGTGAGCTCAAGAGTTCTATTTAAACAATAGTGTTTCTGTCAAGAAACTATCAGCTGAGAGTTGCCCCATGGGAATTAGTTTGTTTCTTGGGCAATATACTACTTTTAAGAACATGAAATTTTCAAGGGGCAACTATCAGACAGATAGTTCTGAGACATGAACACTCTACAGTGGCACCCCACTATAACGAAGTGTCACGGTACCCAAAAAATGTTCGTTATAGCGAAGACCCCGTTATAAAGAATTATCTGCTTAACAACAAAAATATTCGTTATAGCAAGGTAACCAAGCTGAACAATGGGATATACACCACAAAAAACAGTCTACAGACTTGCACGTGAACGACTACATTTAAATAAAGCAAAGCTTTGAAGGTCAAAGTTTCCCTTTCTTGACCAATAGCAGTTGTGTTTGGTTTATTAACCATTTGTGTGATCATGTTGTTTTTACTAACTGCAAGTGACAGGACAAAATATTCGTTATAGCGGGGTAAATTGTGCGTTGTGACCGTCAAAATCAATTCTTTATAGCAGGTTTCCTTATAGCAGGGTTTGTTTCCACATATTTTACTGTAATTCTGCTGGGCTTTCATATGTTGTTTGTTATAACAGGTTATAACGGGGCATTCGTTATAGCGGGGTTTGTTATAGCAGGGTCTCACAGTATTGTCTTTATTCTTCACTAAAATTTCTTCCATGCACCAGGTCAAAAATTATATTGAATTATTTTGAACTTTTTTTAGGTAATTTAAGCCATTCAAGCCAAATGTAAAAGTTGAAAAAGAAAAAAGGCAAAGCCCACTTAAAGCATTTCAATTATATACTTTCTGTAAGCCCACTTGTTTACAGATTATGATCTTCAGAGGTGGGTGGTAGTGTCACGGTTTTGTCCAGGAGGCAAATTGTTGACATCATCTTCTACTGCCACATTGACATTTTTATTGTTCATTGCTGGTTTATTGGCGTTCTCTGGACTCACTCTGCACAGACTACATTTCCGGAACAGATGAGTGATACTTAGCTGTCCAAAATTATCCTTTGGACCAATCACAGTACAGATTGATAAGAATCCAAAAGTGGAATAAAGCCAGCTAAAGAACATGACCAACATAAGGAACTGACCAAGCTGAAAGTACGCCAATACTGTGGCTGGCATCATCATTAAACCTGTATTGAACCATAGCGATATTCTTCAGATCATTATTTATACTTCATGCGCACATTGATCATAAATTTCCTTGGCAGGAATGGGTAGCCATTTTTGTGTGAGCTTTCCTATACTTTGTCAGGGCAAGTGAAATGTTTCCACATCTAAATTACCATAACACTCAGTAAACTAAGATGACATCAAATAAACTGAGAGAATTAAATACAGGAAGCCTTGCCACCGTGAACTAGAAATTAAAATTTTTAAGAATGACAGCGAATATGAACTCTGAGCTTCGGTTCGATGCGTTCTAGTTACGTTCTCACTGTTAAGTTTTGATTTTGTTCCTAAAATTGAAATGCATTCAATTTATAAAGAGGCTTGAAAATAAATTAAAATTTATAAAATAGTAAAAGGTAAAAACTGTTAAAATGTTTGACTAAACGTTTTCAATCTTGCGATCACCTTCAGAGTGATTGAATTTGCATAAAACCAACTGTTTTATATTTGTGGTTACGTAATACCAGTTCCCATGGGGTATAGAGTAAGATTGAATGACTGGACTTGTTTATTTAAGACTGGATTGAAGCGTGCGATGTAAAATGCCTCTTTTATTTTCCTCTTTGTCCAGGAGTGAGCCGAAGTCAAAATGTCCCATGTGAATTTGTGTTCAGGGTGTGTCTTTAAGTGTTTGGCCGGTTCTGATTGTTTGTTTATATCGGAATGTTCGTTGACACGTACTTCAAGATTGCGTGCAGTTTCACCAATGTAAACTTGACTACAAGTACACGTGCCTCTGTATATTACGTGCGATGGATGAGTGTTTTTGTCTTTGAGTTTGAAGAGGGTTTCAATCTTGCGTGTTTGCCACAAGATATGGAAGTTGAATTTCCCTTTGGTGTATTTGTTAAGTTTTGTTATGAATTTCCTACTTTCAAATTCATTTCTCCTACAAAATGGTAGTTGAATGCCGATTTTTGTTCTTTCATCAAACCAGTGAACAGGAATAATCGTCTCATCATCTCTTGCCGTTGGGTTTTCAAAATCGTTAATAACCTCATTAACGAATTTGGCGGGATATCCAGATCGGATGAAAGATTGTTTAATAGCTTGTACTTCTTCTTGCCAATTTGTGGCTATTCGTTTTGCCCTGTGAAGTGCCCCTAAGATAGTGTTGCGTTTCCATTTATGTGGAATGGCCGATTTCCAATGTACTTGTAGTTTCCTAGTCCAGTTCTGGTCCCTCTCTCTGTCACGCTCCGCTCTCGGAGAGAGAGGGTCCAGGGACATTTGCCTGCGCATGCTCGCGCTAAACCAATCAGAGCGGATCAGAGCGCAAGATGTTGATTTCACACGACTGAAAATATATTCATGGCGAGTGAGCTTGGTAACTCTCAGAAAACTTTTCAAGTAACTTGGCGCATTGGAATGTAATTTCTGTGGCATGTCTACGCTTTCGTTAGTTTTATTTCTTCGAGACAGAAAAGGAATAGGAGTTTGAAACGAATTAAGGCAAGTTTCGGGCATAGAAAGGAGAAGGTGAGAAAGCTCATTAAATATGCCCGATGCAAATGAAGTGTTTACATACACTTCGCTCAAGAAGTAGTTTTCCCTAGGAGTTTTCGACAATATTTTGGCGCATTTCAATTTTCTTTGCCTTACTTTTGGTTCTGGAAATAAAACTGTGTGGATGTGAATTTTGCGAGTTTCGAGAGGATGGCGAATAAACAATAGATAGCTCATTAAATATGCCCGTTCGTATCCAACACCGATGGAAAACACAAGCTCTGCAGAAGCCTACGTTCGATAGCCCTTAACCTGATCCTTCATTACTGATAGCAAAGGCACAACAACTACAACTGTAGAACATTCTAAAAGTTCGTATATATTCTTCTTCTACTAACCTATTAAAGAAGCAAATGGAACTCTACCAGTCGGTAAAATTCCCGGTAAAATTCTAAAAACATTTAGGTTTTAGTTACAGCGTTACAAAAGATTGAGAAAAATGTGATCAACAACAAATACCACAAATTGGCAGTTAGTCCTCGTAATTACCCAAGCTTAAGCCTTCTCTCGGCTCTCGTATCCAGTGTTTTTTAATTGAGCGCAACTCCTCTGCTCCTCTGAATGCTCTGATCTGAACTTCAAGAATTCACGCAACGCTCGCAGCATTTGTTTCTTCTCGGAATAATCTGAACTGCTAGAGGAAATCGCTCAGTGCAACGAACCAAACACGGAACAAACCCGATCGAATTCGGGAAATATTATTTTCTTTTGCTGACAGAGACAGAGAGAGGCGCCACAACAGGCCAGAACTGGACTAGGTGTACACATGCGCAGTAGCCGTTAGCTAGAAAACTGACTAACCGACGAGCATGCGCAGACAAATGATCCTGGACCCTCTCTCCCCGGCGTTGCGTGACAGGAGAGGGGGACCAGAACTGGACTAGTAGTTTCCCTGGTTTTTGATGGACTTTAGTAGTAAAATTTCCCTCTTGATGGGTAAAGGCGGTGTCTAGGAAGTGATCCGGGTTTTCTTCTACTGTGAACTTAATGTTTGGATGGTAACTGTTGAGATTTTCAAGAAGAATGTCCGGGGCATTGGCTTTCCTTTTTGTGCAACAATCGTCTACATATCTGTTGTAGAAAGGAAGGTTTAAAGGTGTAACAACGTCGGCTTCCAATTTGCACATGATGCAAAACGAATAGCCACAAATTGGCAAGAAGAAGTACAAGCTATTAAACAATCTTTCATCCGATCTGGATATCCCGCCAAATTCGTTAATGAGGTTATTAACGATTTTGAAAACCCAACGGCAAGAGATGATGAGACGATTATTCCTGTTCACTGGTTTGATGAAAGAACAAAAATCGGCATTCAACTACCATTTTGTAGGAGAAATGAATTTGAAAGTAGGAAATTCATAACAAAACTTAACAAATACACCAAAGGGAAATTCAACTTCCATATCTTGTGGCAAACACACAAGATTGAAACCCTCTTCAAACTCAAAGACAAAAACACTCATCCATCGCACGTAATATACAGAGGCACGTGTACTTGTAATCAAGTTTACATTGGTGAAACTGCACGCAATCTTGAAGTACGTGTCAACGAACATTCCGATATAAACAAACAATCAGAACCGGCCAAACACTTAAAGACACACCCTGAACACAAATTCACATGGGACATTTTGACTTCGGCTCACTCCTGGACAAAGAGGAAAATAAAAGAGGCATTTTACATCGCACACTTCAATCCAGTCCTAAATAAACAAGTCCAGTCATTCAATCTTACTCTATACCCCATGGGAACTGGTATTACGTAACCACAAATATAAAACAGTTGATTTTATGCAAATTCAATCACTCTGAAGGTGATTGCAAGATTGAAAACGTTTAGTCAAACATTTTAACAGTTTTTACCTTTTTACTATTTTATAACCTTACCGGCGAAATGTACATAAATTAAAATTTGTTTTCATCAACACTACTGTAACTCATTTCAAACAGTTTTTTATTCTGCTTATAATCCCCGCCCCCCAACCAGATATAAGCCTCTCTGTTTATAAGCACAGCCAAAACCCCTTACGATGTTGTATAAGCCCAGGGCTTATACCTGGAATTTTACGGTATTCTATAGTCCTGACTTCAACTCCTCAACTACATTGTGTACAGTAAATAGCCAACCGGTCAGTCCCCCACCAGTTGAGATTCTTAATAGTTTATTTTTGCAATCACATACATATAGTGTAAAACAATCCAAATCCAGTTTGTATCAAGAATTTCCCAGACAGATTTGTTCACTGATTTGGCCTGCCCACAGCAGGGGCAAATTACATCATGAGGGTATTTTCCCAAGAAAAAAGCTTATTTCTTACAAGTGTTGGGGATCTGAAATTGTATTCTTAGTGTTAAATTCCTTTCCTGGAAAACATTATTTTTGTCCAGTACAAGTTTATACTTAATTAAACTGCAGGCTTTGACCTAACATGCAGATTGTTATCTGTCATTCGATCCAACTTAGTTTTCCATTGAGCCATTCAAGTGTCACTAAACATGCACACACTGCTCTAATCTTTTATTACTACTAGTCAACAAACATATGAACAAACATTTAGTATGTCCCTCACCTGTAAGAAACGTGGTCAGAGCTGCCATAGTGATAGCAGATCCAATGTGTACCAGTGAGTAACGCACTCTGCCATCTCTCTGGCTTTTGTCTGGAGCCAGTCTGTAGGCCACACCATAATGCATGGTGAAGTCAATAGACAATCCCACAGCAACTGACATTACAATGGACTCTAAGATATTCAACTGCCAGCCAGCTAACACCAGAGATCCAATGGTTATTGCAATAATTCCAATGATGGTGACAATGGCATAGATACTTATGAAGATGTTGAGAGTTGTCAGTAACATAACTGTAAATGACACAGCAACAGATATACCCAGGGATGAGTATGTTCCATCAGACAGGCCAATTTGAAGGGCATAGAAGTCCAGTCCCCAGCATCCTGCCCAGCCTTTTTGTAGTCCTGGTGGAGCTTCAGCCATTTTACTGTCCACCCAAGATGTCACTTTCTTCCAAAAACCATCCATGGAGGTAAAGTTAGTTGAGAATGCTTGGTTGGTGTTTATTAGCATGTGATAACCTTTCACATTCCCCATAGCATCAAACAAAAGACCTGTTCTTCCCAATAAACCTGAGGCGAGTTTAGCACACTTTTCAGCAACATCAGCTGGAAAAGGAAAGGAAGCATTGATTCCACAACAAGGAGTCTGACCTGAGGTGCACGCATCAAGGAATGTTTCAATGGGACACTGGCCACCACTGAATGCTTCAAAAAATGACTCATTTTCAACAGATTTGCACAAAGAACGAAAAAACGTTTTGGCCAGCAGGAGTAAAGAGATCACCAAAGTTTTCATCAAATTCAAGAGTCCCTTTGTCATCTGGATTTAGATGATTGCCATTATCTGCAGGTTTGATTCCCCAAAACAGCTCTACCCATAAGCCACTAACGTCTTGTTCAAATCTAAAATAGCTCTTGTAGTTCAAGTAGTAGTTTTCAAGTGGATGAGATGAACCAAATACTTGAAAATCTTTGCTGCTTGGTAACTGCAGACCTGGTTTTACAAAATTGACACATAAAAATCCAGCAGTAAGACAGACTAACAATGCTATCCACAACCAGTGTAACTTAATGACTGCTTTTGGTATCCAATTCTCAAACAGTTTTGTGCCAACTCTGCTGGTAAAACTTGTTGCTGATTCGAAAAGAGTGCAAGGGAAGTCAATAATCTGGAGAATACAATAGCGTGTTTCCTTTTGATTTGTGCAGCTATTTACTGGTAAATCTGCTTTTCTACTTTCTGACATGTCCTGTACTGTTGGTGCTGCCTGCATAGGTTGGATCTTCTCATGATCAGCCCTCAATTCTGTTGTTGGCACAGCAATGTCTTGTTTTGTTGGTGCTGCCTGCAAAGGTTGGCTGACTTCATAATCAGCTTTCAACTCTGTTAACGCTATAGCATGTGCACTTTGGCCGCCTGTGTACTTCAATACCCATTTCTCATGCAAAGCTACAACAGCTGGGAAATATGTTATCATCAACAGGTAATTAGTCAAGATGGATGTGCCAGCAAATATTCCGAACAGCTTGATGGGAGTTATAGTAGAAGAAACCCCTGCATAAAATGCTGATGCTGTTGTCAAACTTGTAACAAACATGGAGACTGCAGCATAACGTAAGGTCTTCACTGTTAACTGCAAGATGTTTGCATTTGGGTTAGCAGCCCTTGTCTGTCTCCATATGTCATAATATACAAAGGCATCATCTGCCCCTATACCCACCAAAAACACCAATGTGGTAATATTCAGAAATGGAAAAAAGTCAAGCTGAAAAACTCTGGTGTAGAGAAAATATGAAAGAGCAGTGGCATAGATAACACACATTAGACCACAGAGTGTAAGAATGAATGAACCTATGAAAAACCACATGATTAAGAAAACAATAATCATGGCCAAAGCAGGAAAAATAACTTCAGAAAGAAGCTTTTGGTTGAATAGGTCAAACTTATAGCCAGAAAACTTGAAGGAAGCAAATTCTACCCCTTCTCTTCCAGGAATACCTTCTTTTAACCTTGAATATAAATCATCAAAAACGAGGTCTTCTCTGAAAGAACCTGATGGAAGGGATACTGCATATTTCAAAAACATACTATTGGATGGGCTCATCTCATTGTCTGTAAGATAATGTAAAATGTTATACACAGCATTGTGTTTGGTGCACTCTGTTGGTACATTTGGACAACGGAGGCTGGCTGAACCATTAACATCAGGATTAAAAAATGAGGGGTCACAATCCTTTTTTAAAGTTTGCTCTGAAAAGTAAGATGAACAGTTGCCCAACAAATTCTTCACTAATAACACATCATCATCTGTTATATATTGGCATGATTTACGGTTGTTAAGCAGTGCAACATAGTTTCCAAGAGAGAAGCTTGAGTAACACTGTAGTTCACCACTAAAAATTCCATTGCAGTATTTGGAAAAAGATGAGCTACTCAGAATGTCAGTCTCCATGGAACAAGCAGATTTAAGTTTGTTTGCATCAAACATGGTTTCCTTGGGATTAGAAGACTCGAAAACAAATATCATGCCGCTGTAGACTGGATCAGGAGGGAGTGGAGGTTCAAGAGTGCCTTGAACTGATCGACGTTTCCGTTTGACATTTTCTTGTTCCTGGACTTGATCTCCAGATGGACTTTGGGGTGGTTGCTCAAAAACGGTATGACCCAAAGCGTTCCGATAAAAGTTTTGCAAGGTCACTATCTGATCACTCAGTTCAGTGCCTCTCGGTTCAAAGCCCTAGCAAAATAGTGAAAAGGCTAAGGTTACTAAAGAGCTACCTGGTTTTCTATAATAAGTTGAATTATTTGCGTTCTTTGAATGTGTGTTACTTATGATCCAGGTTTCACGTTGCTGTGGATCTGTTCAGTGATAGATCATAGCAGATGTCAAAATTAGTATTGGTATACTGGTAATTAGAATGTCAGTGACACACTCGCCTAACACCTTGTGTGCCACTTTTTAATTCTTAACACATTTTCATGCCATCTGTGATCTGTTTATGAACAGATACATAGCAACAAGGAATCTGTACATTTTCATGCCATCTGTGATCTGTTTATGAACAGATACATAGCAACAAGGAATCTGTTTGCTATCTATCTTATTTTGTGAACTCTAGTCCAGGTAAGGAGGAACTGAGAGAGCTCTATATGTCAGTGATTAAGCTCCATTGCTCTGGCTACTGATTACTGTAAATGGTTTCTCTCTTTACAACCCTTGCATTTCTGTCAAATAAATCACCCACAGTACAACAACTTCAATTTCAGCTTGTTAAACCGCGCAGCCGAAGGCTGGGCGGTTTCTTGCTCTGCCTTCGGTTTATTTTATTTTATTTTTAAACCGCGCAGCCGGAGGCTGGGCGGTTTCTTGCTCTGCCTTCGGTTTTTTTTTTTTTCGTTTTGTCGGTTACAAATCCCAAACCTCCGCGGATGATGTCATCATCAGCCAATTACAGGCCATTTCTAAGCTCTTTTCTTCATACCTCCCCTCAGGAGAGTTTTGCCTAGTTAGCGAATTAAATAAACTTGCGGTTAGTTGGGGAGGGTTTGTTTGGTCAAAATTGGGCGAAAATCCCTCGGAGATGCACGTCAAGGCATTTGCAAGGATAAAGAATGTAACTTAGGACCAGTTGCTGGCCACTAAGGCTGAAATTATCCAGAGTTAAGCTGTATTTTTGTTTTGCTTGCATGTTCACTTTCGAAGGGAATATTCAATGCGCTAAAGAAGGTATTACGTCTGTCGTCAGCCATGGACTCCGCTGTTGGTGATAAATAAGATCGTGTTTACTGGAATGCCCTTACGGTGATAAATAAGATCGTGTTTACTTCGCCAGAAGTAATGGTGGAGTTTTCTGGGAAAAAAAAATAAAACCTTGGCTTTAAACATATGGAAATATATAGACCTTTTCTCCTTCAAGCTAGGTAAACAAAGTCTCCGATTACAAATCACGCAACCACGCTATGCAAAGAATGTGAAAATCTCTTACAACCTAGGGCACTGAACCAACTCTGAATCACGTAATCTCTATTGTTTCCAATCTTTTAAATATTGTTTCCGGGTAATGTTTTCTCGCAAAACGTTGTTGCTAAATATTACGTAATGTTTTTGTGAGCGCAAAAGAGTTAAAAAGCGCGGTTTTAATTTTTTTTTAAATCGTTTTTTTAGTTTTGTCGGTGAGTAGACCCAAACTCCGACTCACTCGGCCAATTGTTCCCACTCGGATGATGTCATCATCAGCCAATTACAGGCCATTTCTCAGCTCTTTTCCTCATATCCCCCTCCGGAGCATTTTGTCAAGTTAGCAAATTAACTATTGAGATAGAACATGGCCATCTGTGAGAAATGTTTATTTGGTCAAAATTGGGCCAAACTCCGTTGGAGATGCACATCAGGACATTTGCAAGGATAAAGAATGTAACTTAGGACCAGTTGCTGGCTACTAAGGCTGAAATTATCCAGAGTTGAGCTGTGTTTTCATTTTGTGTGCAAAACAGAAGATTTTGTAATCTGGAATTTTTTTGTTTCTGTTCACTTTCGAAGGGAATATTCAATGCACTATAAAGGTATTGCAGCTGGCCATGGAATACAATGACGGTGATAAATGTAAGATCGTGTTTACTTTGCCAGAAGCAATGGTGGAATTTTCTGAGGAAAAAAAGTTAAAACTCAGCCTTAGCGCTTCTAAATTTATTCTATATTCGTTTGAAAGGTCAAGGTATTTTTTTCCTTAGACGTAAACAAACCTCTCCGATTACAACACGCTATGCAAAGAATATTATCATTGAATCACGCAACTTGTACTGTTCATTTTGGCTGTGGGATCGATCACGCAACTTATGATCTGTTGACCCGTCAATATACTAAAAATCCAGAGCTTTGTAGTGTGCGCTGTGGAGATGAATTTGGCTTGGAATTTTACTGGAACGGAGCGCTTAACCCTGTACTATGGTTCTGTGGAGGAATTGGGGCGGCTGGCATCTTTTTTTCGCTTCAAGAAGGATTGACTTTAAAACCGAGTATGTAGCTTTTACTCTTCTTATGAGAGGAAACTCAGAAAACGATACATCGCTTAAAATGTTTCAAACCGCGCTGAAATGCAAGATGACTATAAACAAGACAACAAGGCATTGAGGTCAGTTACTTTTATTACACTGAAAATTTACTAAAATTTAGCCCAAAATGTCAACTGATGTTTGTCGCGTGTCATTGCTGATGTTATTAAAAAGCTGTATGTTCACCTCGTTAGACCTCTCAAGTGTGGTCTACTCATCAAGCTTATTTAAGCGATATGGCAGAGGCTGTACAACGTCGGGCAACTAAGCTCATGGTTGGGAATAGGATTTCTTACAAAGAACGTTTGAACAAGACTGGTCTAATGTAGCTATCTTCTAGACGAATCTATTTACTCTTCATTTTTTTTTTCATTCAAATGCCTGCACAGTTATTATGGACTCGATATCTCTAATTATCTGCAGTTTTATAATTCTGAGCATGAAAAACTAACTATGCAAGAACAGAATTATTTAGGTCGTCTTTTTTTCCTGGAGTTGCTCGTCTTTGGAAAAATTTACCTATACCTATTAGGAAGAGGGAATCACAAATCAATGTTCAAAAAAGACCTAAGACTCTACTGTTTTGCTACTGATAGCAGAGATTTAATGTAATTGTTATTTAATTTCAGTCAGCATTATTTTTGTAACACTTAACAAATTGACGTCAGTTTTTTATGCATCTGTCCTGTTATTGATCATGAATTTCGTCATAACATTGTCAAAGTAGTGGGGATCCACGAGGCGAGTGGAGTGGATAGCCGAGTGGATCCGCAGACTACTTTGACTGGACAGACACATTAAAAACTGACATCAATTTGTTTTTTACGATAACAAATTGTCGAATTGCCCGTTCTCTCTCGCTGACGCGTCGGATGAATTTCAAATTCATGTGTCTGTCCACATATGGACAATAAAATCTAACCAATGAGCGCGCGTGAATTTCTGCAGTTATCGTAAAAATTATAATATTTTACTATATTTGTTTTATAACACTGCCTGTCATTATGGATATTTTATTCATGTTCTTAGTTAACATATATTGTTTCTGGTGGCCTTTATCACCAGGGAAGTTCATTCCTGTTGCTACGTCTTCCAGCAGCTATTTGACAATTAGAACTGTAGCCCGAAAGGGCTACGGGTCAATAGCTATTGGCTATTGACCTGTGGCCCTTGAGGGCGAAGGGTCTAATTGTTTTAGTATCACCCAACTAGTCGGACAAAAAAGGCAATAATAAAGTTAGCAAATGCAAGTTAAAGAAATATCTGCTTTGGGAAAAAACGAAAGAAAAACCCGCGAATTTCGCTACTTGATGACTAATACTATTAGACCCCTAGTAGCGTAGCCAATCAAAATGCAGGATTTGCATTAGTCCACTAGTTGGGTGATACTAATTATTTATATGTTTGTATGTACATATGTACTTAAAAGTAAAGTAAAGTACAAACCCTTTGTAACATAACACCTTCATATGCTGAAAGGCAAGAGTCACGTTTCGCGTAATTAAAGTCGGTTGTTATGTAACAGTAGATGACGGCGGTAACTATATCACATTTCACGAGCTGAACGTTTGCGTAAAGATTAAAAAGATAACAAAGGTGCAGTCGGACAGTGTGAGTAACCGTGAGTTTTAAAGCGTGGTACCATATCGGAAACCCGAACGCTATAAAGAAGCTAACCATTAACACCTTACATTAACCCTAACCCTCATCAGTATTTTCAGTGCTTAGGCCTATAATCAGTATTTACTTTGTGTACGCATCACAAGGTATCCAAGGGCGGTTTGAGATATAGCAACAAGTCCTAACCATCTTTTAAATTGTTTCCGGGTAATGTTTTCTCGCAAAACATTGTTGCTAAATATTACGTAATGTTTTTGTGAGCGCAAGGGTTAAAAAAGCGCGGTTTTAATTTTTTTTAAAATTCTTGTTTTGATTCATGATAATTACCTTGACTGAATTTCAAAGAAAAGAACTACTGATCAACTAATGCAAGTGTTAATCAAGATGATACTGTCATTACAACTGCATCGCTAAAACAACATAATAATAAAAATACTAATTTTTTAATGATAATAGAAATATGATTTTTTTAATTAATATACAAAATAAATAATATGATGAAATCCTAGGATCTAGACTAAAGGTTACTCTTCAGGGGTGTCTCACGTGCAAGCGATGTAGCGCGTCCAGTTTAAACTGTAGATATCTAAACCCCTATATCAAATTAAAGCTTATAGGGCTGGCTATCAGACTATACCAAAAATTCTGAAAGAAAATGAACTGTCGAATTTTTCACGACTCCTAAATGCGAGCGCCCGAATCACCTTTTGAGCGTTACCTGTCAAAGCGAATTTTGTTTTTCAGTTACTTAATGTGTTCCTCCGTTTTCAGGGCCAAAGGTCTAAAAAAACTTGTCTGCGATTTGCCATATTCAATTTCAGTGAAAAGTTACCGAACATTTTTGAAATAGGATTAAGAAAATGTGGATTGATCGTACAAAAATCGCTCTTGAAAAAAAGTATTTCGAAATAAAAAATTCGGAGACATGTTTTTGTTGTTTATATGTAAAACTAGCTACTGTCAAAATTTGAGAGCAATCGAACAAATTCCCTTTGACTTGTAGCTTTGACTTGTTTTGAGAAAACAGCGCTGAAAAAATTTTCCTGCTGCGCAAACAAACTCTGCCCACAAAGACCGTCAACTGGGTTCTCAGATAACTGAGCCAATCAGCGCTTGGAAAGTTTACTTCCGTTGGCTTCCTCTGGTGAAATTTCCCAGCGTAATCTTCAATCAACCCTTAAGCCCTAGTCAAACGGCTCATGATAGTCTATGATAGTCGATGATAGTTGAGCGTGCGCTTCCGTTTGACCACCAACTATCATGCACTATCATTGACTATCATCAACTATCATTCAGTTTGAGCTTGTTCAAATTCTTCATGATAGTCGATGATAGTTTTTCTCGTTTGACCACGCGTATGATAGTTCATGATAGTTTTTCGCTCAGCTGTTTTGGTAATCACTGGCCCGATAGCGGTCAGAAAACATGCTGCCGCCCTCCTTCGTCACGAAAAATTCATACTTTTACAAGTTTGTCTTATGGGACGCCATTTATATTCACATTTTTACATGGTAAGAGCTTGGAACTAGCTGCTCTCGTGACTTTGCTTGCGCGACTGCCGGTGAACTATCACAAACTTCTTTGGCCGTTTGACCATGTGAATGATAGTTGGTGATAGTTGATGATAGTTAGGGGAGAATCAACTATCATCGATTATCATGCGCCGTTTGACCAGGGCTTTAGTGTTTCGCATTGCACTCTAAGCGAAGAGAATATTTTTGTCTGCTTGTTGTTTTCTTGAAGCTGTTGGAGCAAAATGCGGAATATAACTAAGGGAACGACCGCTAGAAAGCAAACTAAAGCGGCTAGGTGGAAAAATCAAGTTCAGTAGTAAAAGACAACGCGACAGCTTCAAATGAACCGATAAACTTAAGAGAGAGAATTCCTTACTGTCTTCTTCCAACTAACATAAGTTGTATCTGTACGTTTAATATTTTAAGTTAGGTTAGTGAAATGGTTTTTCTTGTTTTTCTTGTTATTACCTAATACTGTATTTCTTCTTTTTATTAATTAATTTTTGTCTGTATATTTTTGTAATTTGCTTATTAAGGCATGGCCCGCCTAGATTAGCCTTTGCTAGTTGCGGGCATGCCCTTTCTGTAAATAGAACTAGAAAAATAATAATAAAGTGTGTGTGTGAGAGAGAGAGAATTATTATCTAATGGCGATTTCAGAAATTCGGTAATAATGGTGATACTCTGATGTTGATAGAAATAATTTTTGATTGAGAATAAAGCCTTTCAATCCAATATCACCGCCGTTGGCTGCCGTATTCAGTAGGATGAACAAACATCCATATAGCAATCAAGCCATTCCATGAAGTGAAATGGCAAGAACTTTTTTGTTTATTTATGACAGATTCGACAGAAACTCTTCAGCTGTTACCATAAACGTCCATGTATAAGCCACATCCGTAGATAAGCCGCACTCCCAATTTGGAAGGGCAGATTTTAGAAAAAAGTAAAAACAATAAAGTTTTAAATGCCAGCAGAGTTGTATTTGCTATGAGCAAACCAGGACAAACAATCAAGGTTTCAAAACACCGACGCAGAAGTTGCTGCCATCTTTCACATTTATCAAGTCTAAAGAAAGTGAAATTTCATTTGCTGTACCTTCTTTTCTGTTTGAATTTATGACATCTTCAACTTAAAATGCTCTTTTTACCCAATTTTTCAAGATTTCGAAACACGCCATACACTTTATCATTGCAACAAAACGAACGAGTGCTTAGTAGCCAAGCAGATCAGGAGCTTGACAACAAAGTCGACACTGAATTTGCTGGGAAAGTGGTCAAAAACAACGAAATAGTCTATCATTTCCCTCGTGAGTACTTGCGAATTTTGGGGTATTTTATCGCACGTGGCGGAAAGATATGCGTGGAATACGTCACTGAAAACAGCTGTGTAGAGGAATGGAGATTCCTTGCAGGTTGGTGTTTAGTTGTTTGAGTAAAGAGAAAATTAATCGCTTGAAAGAACTCGTGGAGAACAAGATTAGCCGATAAACACTCAAAGACACAAACGGCTCCTTTAGGAGCCACCAATCATGAGAAAAGTCAACGAACAACAGCAACAAACTCTCAGTTTCTTTTATGTTTATTTCTTGACAACTTAAGAAGTGTTATGAATATTAATTAGGTTTTTGCGATCCCCAAACACAGACGTAAGCCGCACCCTTGATTTTGGGCTTCAATCGAGTGAAAAAAAGTGCGGCTTATACATGGACATTTACGGTATGTTGGAGAAAAGGACATAGGATTGGATAAGAAGAGGCAAGCCAGCCAGAAAGAACATGTACTATCATTAAAGTGCCTTTGACAAGTAAAACTCTTGACTTGATCTTTTGCAGGCTTGATCCCAGATAGCCGTAGCTTCAAACTTTCTGCCTTTCTGTATTTTCATTTTTGGTTCGCTTCTTCGAACTGGTCCACAGACATTTCCATAGTCTAGGTTTATTCATACCTAAAATAATTACACCAAGGAAGGTGTTTGCGTGGTGGCTAATCAACTGAGTAGCCAGTTCTAATCCCGCAAAAGTCGTCTCGGTTGATTTCATAACATCATAGGGCTGTCAATCAAGGGGTAAACTTTTACTTCCAGCGTAAACATGAAACTGCGATTTCTCCGCCAAAATTTAGTCTTTTTCACTAATTTTTTTAAAAAAATTAAAGATCACACTTCAACCAATATTTTGACTCAAAAGTCCAGTTTTGAAGAAAATTATCGATCTGAAGGTGCATAGTAACCTTAACATGTATCATATAATAAAATTGGATAAAATATTTTTAAATGATTCTCTGATTGCAGAAATAAATCCAGGCCATTTGAAACTCTTTTAGACTCTGGGAGAGCATTTCACATATGAATTGCCTGATCAGCCAGTCTTTGTTGTCCCCAATGGCACCAAAATTTGGACATTTTAAGCTCAAAGATGACAAGGCAGATGGGATAGTTTCTTCATACATAACAGCAGCTCCAGTAAACTAACAAACAACTTATTATGCCTAATGTAATACCTTAACTGGGTCTGAAAAATCAGGCAATGGGGGAGCTCCTAGTGATGGCAAGATTGAGACCAATGTGAGGATGATAACAAGCACTGGAATAAGAATGGCTAGACACAGTGCTATCAGGTCATGCCAAGTGAACCTGCAAACAAAACAATAGTAAACTGTAAACTTCCAAAAGTAATGACCATCATCCCCCCCCCCCCCCACCCATTGAAAGTTACATTAAAAACTTGTGGCCACTAATTAATCCTGAAAATAGCAATCCCCTAAAGGAAAGGAGCCCTCCAAAAGTAGCAAGCCCACCCTAATCATCCCACCTCTCCAAAAATAGTGAGACCTAGGTTCAATAGTGAAAGTTACCTGTAGAAACTTGATTTCAGGCACTACATTTGTATACATCAACAAAAAGTAAAGGTATCGCTTATGCCACAAGACATTATGAAATATCAATTCTTGCCCCATCATTTAACCCTATAAGCCCCAATTTTAGTGCCATATGGTTCAAAATGTTATTTAAAAAAATAGAAAACATGCACCGTGTTTCTATCAAGTTATGGAAACACCAATGGAAGTTTGGGAGAATGAGATGTGCTGTGAGAACACAAGCCACGAGTGAGTGTTTCCACAGCTTTTTCAAGTTCTCCTAAACTTTCACGAGTGTTTCTATAACTCGATAGAAACACGGAGTACAGGTTTTCTATTTCTTTTAGCAAACACCATGACGAGAAAAAGGAAATCAACTTGCTAACTTTGATTATCAAAATGTAAATTTTCTTTTCCTTGCTCATGCCATCATTACATCAACAGCTCATGTTTGTTCCGTGTCTCCATCAAGTTATAGAAACACAATTTTTAACCAATCAGCCACATGTTTTTCCACGACTGTTTTCTAAAATAAAAATAATATCTGGCCAATTTGTTTCAACTTTTGACACCAAAGTGATCTTTGAGAAATTGGAAGCACAAAATCACAGCCCCCCCTCAAAGTTTGAAACTTTTGTGCTTTACAATTTCAAGTTAATATCTGATAAAAAAATCTGCACGCCCAGAGCTGCAAATTAAGCTGTTGCTTAGGGGTATACCCAATATATACAAGCAATAAGGTATTTTTGAACATTTTCATATTTTCACTTTGCAGACTCCTCAATTCAATTTGCGACATCTTCTTTGTCTGTTGTGGTGATTTAAGACATACCCCAAACAGTACCTTTCAACTAGTATATTACTTGTGGTCTTTTTATTTACTGTCAACATTTTAGAAAAATGTTAAATGTTCCACCATGTTGAAACAAAACTCAGAATTTTCTTCATGTAACCAGAACATAATATGGGAAACTTTGATCCAAATTACAATCATTTTCAACAGTAGCTTATTAGAAGGAATGTTTCAATTTCAAATTGAACTTGAAAGCACAGCCAGTACACTGAAATATTGTTACAGCACACTATTTAACAATTAGATTATGAGCTCGAGATATTTCAATTGCGTGATAGTTATCACGCATAGAAATCGAGAGCGAATAATCTAATTGTTTTAGTATAAATCTACTAGTCGTCAAAAACTTTATCTAAATCTTCTTCGCAGGCACTTCAAAAACGCCAAGAAACGGCCTTCATTTTGCCGAAAAGAGTACACTGCTACGCTACTCACTATCTATCACATATTAGTATAAATCTACTAGCGTTCTATCACGACTGCTGTTCTCTGATTGGCTATGCTAGTTGCTATCTATTCTGTGATGGATAGTGAGTAGGGTGACAGTGTGCGCTTGTTAACAAAATGACGGCCGTTTCTTGGCGTTTTAGAAGTATTGAGAAAAGGATTTAGATTAAGTTTTGAACGACTATTAGATTTATACTAAAACAATTAGATTATTCGCTCTCGATTTCTATCGCGCAATAGAAATCTCGAGGTCATAATCTAATTGTTAAATAGATAGTGAGTAGCGTAGCCAATGAGAGAATGGCATTTGTGATGGAATGCTAGCACATTAATACTAATGTTATATAGATTAGCAGCAGTGGGTCATGAAGTATGAATAGTTTATCATGTCCAACTAGCTTTCCTGCAAACCACTGACAACATGGTCTAGACATGAAAAGCTCACCCATGTGGCAGAAGAGCCTGGTCATACCAAAAGTCATGAACCTGCCAAAGTAACAACCCCTAGAAAGTAATGAGCCCCAAAGGTTGCTAATTCTGAGAGTAAAAAGGGTCATTACTTTTGGAAGTTTACAGTAAATTAGAACTTGTTGAAGTTGGCACCCTACAGAGAAACTAACAGAAAAAATTGATAAGAACTTCTTTATCTGGCCCAACCGTGAGGAACACTACTTTTTTTCTGCTTTTTAGTTGGACTTGAAGTTACCACACTTCACAAGCCCCATTTGCAAAACTTGTCAAAGTAGTCCAAACATGTTCCACTGATAAAAATCAATCACTAGAAAGTTGTCGAGGTAATCAGTACAGTCAATAATGTAATAAATCTATTTTCATTGATAAGTTCAGTTTCTGTAATAAATACCAGCCAGGCTAAAAGTGTATCAGTTGTTTCAATTTGTCGAAGAAATTGAGGGGTGTGCATTTCTCTTGGACTAGCCACCATAAAGAACATTAATTTTACTGAGTGTAGAGGGTGCAAGCTTCCAAAGGAAATTTCTATTTAGAGTCTTCCCCTCATTTTTGAAGGGACAGATTCATAAATCAAAAGTTGGAAGGTTGAGTTTTTAGTAAAGTATGCTGTTTATAAGTCAACTTTTAGGAAAACACTGACAATTGGTTGAGTAGGAGAGACAAAGTGTTTAAATGTAAAGGGCAAGTCACCTTCACACATGCAAGTTCTTGAACCACACACAGTCAAACCTGTATTAAGCGGCCCTGTATTAAGCGGTCACCCTCTATTGAGCGGTCAGTTGTCAAAGTCCCGAAAATTACTTCCCTTAATTACTGTAATTTTGACCTCTATTAAGCGGTCCCGGTCACACTTTACTAAGTCCCAACAAGCTGTTTCTATTGTCTTGACCTGTATTAAACGGTCACTTTGTAAAAGGAAACCACTCAAATACTACAGTAGGAACACAACTCGGGATAAATTGCTTGGCTGTGAGGAGGACGAAGCTGATGACGAAGTGATGGTAGTCTCAGCATAGAGGAGACTGCCATTATTCAGTGAAATGAGAGGGAGGATGAGAATGACGTCAAATTAAAACAACCAACTATAAAGTCAGTATTGGAGGCGGCGAACATGGCAGAGCAACTGAGAGACTATTGCTCAGTTTAACGGACACCAGAAACTTTCTCTGGTGTTAAGCAAAGTGAATGACATACTTAGCTTTATTAAACTAGGACACCCAAACAACAGACATTGATATCTAACTTTTTTTTCTTCTTAAGACAAATAGATTTAACAGACAAGACTCAAAAGATTAGAAGCATGTCTTTTTCTAACGACCAGCTGTAATACCGGCTGCATGAACTTGACGTTACTGTTTTGTTAGTTCCTTTCTATGTTCTATATGTATTTTTCTCAAACCATGTTATTGTTGCAGTTACTTTTAACCGAGTAAGCAAGATTTTGAGCACTTTTATGCATACGCTGTACACGTCAGTAACTGCAATATAAAATGGCATTTCCACCGTGTTCTGACCTGTATTTTGTACAACCTGTATTAAGCAGTCGCTTAGCCATTCCCCAAGGGTGACCGCTTAATACAGGTCCGACTGTACTTACACGCAGTCTCAAGAAGGTCAATGTCCCACAACCTAAATCAAAGGGCTCTTAGAGCCAGCTCATTCATGTAATGACTAATGCATTCTGCTGTTTGGTTATGAAATGTTGGTACAGTTTAACCTGTATGAAACAGCAGGAATTAAGTTCAAATAGATATCATTAGTATATACCGCACAAGTGAATAGTACTTTTTGCGTGCGCTGATTGGCTAGCTTGGAGGTGATTAGCCAAGTACTATTTACCTCAGAGCAGCTGAAGAAAAACAAAATGGCTTTTGTCAGTACATTGTCACAAGTAAAGTTACTCTTTTGGCCACTAGTTATTCAGCTTGTGTGGTATATACTAAAACAATTATTCACCTCAGTGTCGGTGAATAATTGTTAATTATAAATATCCATTGCTCATTGGGATTGGAAATCAGACAGTCCCCTTTGTTGCAGGGATAGGCATTATGTGAGATCACATATTGTTGATCCATTCCCACGAACACCAAAACCGCACAAATCATCTCAGAACTAATTGCTGTTTACGTTAAGTTAGGAAAGATTAAAAGTCAGCCTTTGGCACTAGGAGCTCTGGGTAAACGATGTGAGCTATGATTGGTCGATGGTTACCTTTAATTTGGAAACCACTAATCAATCATAGTCCACATTTTGTATCTGAACCATCCCAGTGATGGTAAAGGTCTGCATATGAGCCAAGGGGCCTAACAGGTCAGAGCTTATCCCAGTTTCTGTAGCATGAAGCAAATAGGAAATTTTTACTCTCTTCTGGATGAGATGCTAGACCATTGCAGGGTTACCCCAAGCATTAAGTTCACCCGTGACAATTTATATACACCTGGGTGGAAGGAGGCTCTGTGAGAGAAAAGTGTATTTCTCAAGAACACAACACAGTGTCCCTGGTCAGGGCTCACACCCAGAATGCTTTATCCAGAGACAAGCACACTAACCACGAGGCCACTGTGCCTCCCACCAACCCAGGGCTGGCAGTCAGTCTCCCCAAACTTTTGTCAAGGGCAATAGGTTGCTTAAGAGTAACAAAATATGAGGATGTCTAAAAATCTAATTAATGATGTTCGTGGTGAAATATTAACCCATTGACACCTGTGCCGCCCGTAACGAACCTTGGCCTTTCTTCCACTTCTGACGTCATCATTTTTGACCAAAATTGGCATCATCTATACTCAACTTCTGCAGGAGGAAAAGATCTATTCAATGATGCCTAGATCAGAGTGATCGGCTTAATGGCGCCTGAGATATGCACAAAAATGCTAAAAAAGATGAGTGAAAAACTCAGAGCAAAATTTACTGCCACTAAACCTAACTGCTCCACGGTAAAAATTGGCCGCCTCGATGACTCTTTCTTGGAAGTTTTTAATTGCAAGCAAGCCCAGTAAAAGGTCAATCCCTGCAGCCAAAAGAAAAGGAAAGGAGGAAAAGGAAGGGGGAAAAAAAAATCAAAAATCGAAAAGCCTAAAGACGTAGGCCACCTTCTTGTCCAAAAACTATCTCAAAAGTTTGATTTCTGCGCATGCACAGGCCCAAAGTTCGTAAAACGTGATTTGAGTGGCAAGAAGGGCTAGCTGTCATGCCACAAATGCATTTTTGACCAGATTAAAGCTAATTTGGCCGAGATCCAGCCTCAAAACCGCCAAAATGTCCAAAAAATGCATTTTTGGCAAAAAGTTCCAGGAGTCAATGGGTTAAAGATATCTAGTAAAATGATTATTACGCTGTCTAATAATATGTAGATTCAGGCCAGCCTAAAAGCGTAGGTTGAGAAAATTGAAAAAAATGAGTTAATTATTGACAAAACCAACTACAACAGAATTTCCATTCTTGTACTATATATAGTATAACGGCTAACATTTGAGAAAACAACGGAAAATAAAAGCAAAGAACTCACGTAAAAATCAATCTGAAAACAAGAAATCAATTTAATTTCTTCGCCGCGTGACGAAATATTTATACAGCGCTGCGAAAGAAAAATGAAAGTTGTAAATCAAAACGACGACAAAAACAAGCCAATTATGTTGCGATCAGTCGTATTTCAAGTGTGTTAAATTAGTGGCCATTCAGTTCTTTTCTTGGCAGTTCTGTTGTAGCTGAATAAGACTCCCAAAATATTTGAACAAAGTGAATAATCTAAAGAAACAAAGCACCTTGAGGTCGCCATAAATTAAATATGCAGAAATCCAGTGTGCAAGCTACTGTTCACTTTAAAAACCTAAAATTCCAAAATACAGAGCACCAAATGAAAGAAATGCAAAAGGAAGTTCAATAACAGTGCTCAAAATTGTGCAGATGTTTACTGATTGTGAGTTCTTATCCACAGTTCGTGTTCACACACCTGTGTTGAAGTGTCAGGTCATGAGTTTCAACTATTCTATTCCCAATGGGCTTTACCAACACAACTCCATCTGCTTTATTTTGTATTTGTACTCATTACCAGATACTAATCTATTCTGCAATTTGCATCTTCCATCAATATTTGCATTGGAGAAGGCAGAAGTTTCTCCTGAACAAGCTTGTAAATTTAAAACGGCCATTTACCTCTGAAACTTATTTTGATAAATAGATAGACAGATAGATAGATAATCTTTATTTATCCACGGACAATTCATCAGCCACAAATGTTAAGAACGTGTAAAATATATCAAAATCGGCATGCAATTAAGTGGATTTAAAAAAAAAAAAACTATTATAAAATCTCTACTTAGAACCTAAACCTAACTAAAGCTGCTTTCCACGAATGCCGTGCCTCAACGTACTTCATTAATTAAACGCTTAAATGACCTAAGGGACTCTGCTTGTCTTATGTCGCGAGGAAGACTGTTCCAAAGGGTGGCGCCACTATAACTAAAGCTATTCTTATAATAGTTTGTTCACGGCAATGGAACAGTAAGCTTATTGTCAGAGTCTCTTAGGTTATACGCAGTTTCTCGCCTTTCAAATTTAGAACATAAATAGTCTGGAGCTAGACCGTGCAGAGACTTATAGAGACTTATTTACCGGCATCATAACAAATGAATAATTTCCTTTCTTTATCTCATCATATTTTATGAGAATACATGTTTGCCTGTTTTCTCCTGATAGTCCAAGAAACATGCGTGACACGAAGTCTGAGATACCCTATATTATTTTTAACCCTAACACAAACTTCTACTCCTGTTTCTATCAAGGTAAGGGTAAATGTTCTCCATTTACAATCAATTAGGAGAGATGCAGTGCATGGAAGTGTTAGGCCTTGGTCACACTTGAGACAAATTTCTTAGATGTCACAAAATGTCCCCTACAATGTTTGTCTCAGAAGATGGAGTTTCAGGTCGCACTGGATGACAAAATTGTCTGTGACATCAACCTAAAGTAGAATTACCCTTTCAGTTCTTGTCAGTTTTATTGCTGCATACAGAGACATAAGTCGCACTGAAGAATGAAATAAGAACGAACACATTTTTGGGATTTTTGAAATTGAATGATAGACTAATCCCAAGAAAAACATTTAATGTTCATTTCTTGTAAAAAGTCCTGGTCCGAGGCAGGACAAAGGCCTCTTTGAAGATCAGGGAAGAGTAGGTCGCCTTCAGCACAGTCAACTGATGATATGAATCCGACAGTTTTTTTGGTTATCAAAACAACCTTGTCTAGATTATACAAGCTTATTTCGTTCATAAT
>JAHPZR010008444.1:70000-72500 GCA_019787425.1 Platygyra sinensis
GCTCTAATACGAGAAACAGTGATTCAACATCCGTCATTTAAATAGCTTGCGCGCTCATTTTGACTTTTCTCCCTTTCTACGGCCTGCCACACAGGCTATCATTTAAAATGAGCGAGAAACTCGTTTTGCGAGTGGAATGGAACGAGACCGTTCGGACATGTCGCGATCCATTCGACACCGAAAAATTTTCCAACCTCAGCCCGGAAATTTTGGTTGAATGGATTGCGCCCTCGAAGTCATGCAGCCTTGGTTTACAGGGTACATCTTTGAAATTGGACACATCCATGTTACGGTCTCTTGACACCTCAGTGACCTGGCAGCTCAGGTTTAAAGCTTATGGAGGCGACGCGTTTTTTAAAGTTGACTGCTTAATGCTTATCAAGTGCTGGTGATTGGATCGCTGGCTCATGTCAGATTAACTTGCTGTAATCAGGCCTTGTTGTTCCGAACCCGGTTAACGCTAACCCAGGATTAAAAGTTAACCAAAGCATTAATTTTTCTTGTCTAAAAATGTTTTTCACCACTTCTGTTATGGGTAGTATGAGATTATTCAAACTCAAAACAGAAGGGCAAACAATATAAACAGAAAAACTCACCGCAAAGTTACTAAACTCAAATCAAAATTCTCGCCTAGCCTGCGTTAGCTTAACCGGGCTGTGAACAACCCGGCCCAGGAGCTCCTCTTCTAGGCTTAGCTTAATTAAGAGATGATGAATAACTCACGAGGCGTGTAACTCCGAGTAATTGGCTATAATTATCATACATCCAACAAACGTGACTGGAACAATTAAGCTGAAGTTTAACATGAATTATAAGTGGACTTGCTTTATCACAGATTAGAAAGCAGTCCCAAGAAAGCACGCGCGCTGATTGGTTAAAAATCGTGTTTGTGCAACTCGATGGAAACGCAGAACTACCGCGCGCTGTTGACGTAATGATGGCTCGAGCAAAGAGAATTTACAATTTGATATCCAAAGTTAACAAGTTGTTTTCCTCCTTCTCGTCGTGGTGTTTTCTGAAAGAAATAGAAAACATGTACTTCGTGTTTCTATCGAGTTATAAAAACACGAGTGAAAGTTTGGGAGAACTCGAAAAAGCTGTGAAAACACTCGCCTGCGGCTCGCGTTCCCACAGCATTTCTCGTTCTCCCAAACTTTCACTCGTGTTTGTATAACTCGATAGAAACACGGTACATGTTTTCTATTTCTTAATTATTGCATTATATACAAAAAGATCGATTATTAAAACCGAGAAACTCCGTTGACTCTTTAAGACTTTGTTTGTCATGATGAGCTGTTGCACATCGCTGAGTATTTCTGGATCTTAGTTGAAGAACTGCGTCCATCTCAAATGATTTCTCAAGGTTACATTTCCAAGTTGTTCATTCCATATAGTCCGGACACTCTTTTGTGAGAATTCTTTTCATGCTTTCAAAATGAGCATTGTAAAACTTTTCTCTTTCGCCTGGGCCGTCTAGCTGTTGGTGAGATAGCCTGGCAAGTTCGTCTGGTAATTCAAACAGTTCTTGTCCTGTCGACATAGCGAGCACCTGTGAAAACGTGGAAACTAAGTTCAGTCCCACCGAGCTGTATGTTAACAATTGGGTTACACTCATTTTTACTTAAAACCAAAGGAAACTTCAAAAATGAACTGATTCAAAGATGTCTGAAGCCTGCCATGATGCCTTCAGGGTAGCATAGCCGAAATTCCCCTGTCGGCAGGGAGGAGTTAGACAATATGTAAATTTAGACTTCGATGAAGTTGAAATCATCTTGCCACAAATCCATAAAGGAGTGTTCAACCCCGGGGTTGATTTTCTGTCCTTTCTGATATTTTGCAGTGTTTTGCTCGTTCATCCTCACCCCTGGTCTGTTTCATGAATGATGGCATAAATGATTTCGAGAACAAGCCCCTAAGGTAGTCCCCGGCCTTGAATAGAATTCCACAAGAGTCTTACCTGTGTCATGCTAGCACGCTCTAAGTAATAGACATCATCAAATGCTCTAGCAGCATTGGGTGCGACCACCAGTATCCCATGATTACACATGAACAACACTGACTTGTCTCCAAGCTGCTTTGCTATGCGCATGCCTTCTTCATCATCGGTGCTGAGCCCGCTGTAATCTCGGTCGTAGGCGATGCGGTTATAAAATAGACAAGAATTCTGGTGGTACATTCCAAGTTTGGGATTTTTCAAGCTTCCTGAAATTACAGAAAGGTCAGTAAACCAGATTTTGAACGCGCATACAAAATGCAAAGCCTACTAATAATCATCTACTAATAATAATCAGTGGAGATTAAGCAGGCCACTTCTTTGAATAGTTTTTATTCCGCTATTGTAAGTTAATAACTTAACTTAATTTTTTTTAAAGGAAAAATCTTAAGTTAAAATTAAAATAAGTTAATTTCATATTTTCCACGTTATGATTTTAAATAAATCACACTTGCGTTAAATCAATCATTTTGACTCGATCAATACGCATACTTTATAACATACAGT
>JAHPZR010008444.1:80000-82730 GCA_019787425.1 Platygyra sinensis
AACTCCTCACCACTACTGAAACAACAGTTACCTGAACTAGAAGTATTTTGTGATTCCTGACATGACATCACGACCCATTCAGAAACCCAGACCCTTTTGTGCACTGCCATGCGGTCATCTTCATTGGGCGTGGCTGAAGCAGGAACTTTAAAGCTAGATCGTAGGGCATTAAAATGTCAGAATCCAATTTTTTTTCTTAGAATACCTTTTAACACATATAGTCAAGTACATCACATACATTTCCAGCAATATCATTTATTTCAAAAACAAATTTGGAATGATAGATACTCCACGCTAAACCTTTGAAATGCACCAGAATCATAAACACAATACACAGTAATATAGGAACTTATGTATCATTAATGATACTTTTCAACAATAGCAATAAACCACCAGTTTACTTGTAAACTCAACCATGTGCACGGCATTGGAGTGGACTTGGTGAGAGAGTTTTATTCTGCCATTAACAAGTTACTATTGTATTCAATTCTTCTCAGCCCTGAGCTTTTTCAGCTCTCCGTGTCTTCACCTGTTGACAAACCTCTTCCACATGCTTGTCATGGGCCTCAAGCCTTTCTTGTAAAGCTTTCAACTGTGCATTACGTTTCTCCTCTGACCGTTCCAACTTCTGCTTCAACTTCTCTTGGCAAACTTTACTCTGTTCTTGCACAAGTGCATCCACAAGCTGCCGTGCTTGTTCAACCTTCTGAGACTTGATTTGCAGTCTCTCTTGAAGTAAGCGGATCTGAGCTTGACGCTTTTCTGCTGTTGTTTCCATTTTCTGCTGTAAAGTGATCTCAACTGCTTTGGAATGCTTCTCAATGCTCTCCTGCAAAGCAGCCAACACCTCTTGAATGCGTTTTTCATGAGCTTGCCGACGCTCCATTTGAGCCTTGCGATGTAATTCAAGATTCTCCTTTGACAGTGCTTCCTTCTGTTGAATTTTCTCCTCCACCTTTTTAGCATGACATATACTAATTTCCTTCAACTTTTCCTGTACCTCTTTGATGTGTTGATCCTTTGCAAGTAGACGGTCAATGAGCGCTTGAATCTGAGCTTCCTTATTCTCCATATGCAAACACATCTTTTGCTTGAGCTTTTCTTCCACCATTCTGCTTTGCTCCTCTACTGCCTGCTGTTTGGTCAGCTGGACTTGATTGATGTACTCATTTTTTATAGCAGCCTTGGCCAGTAATTCACCTTTACCACTCTGTATTAAAAGGAAACAAATATTATGCTATATTGCTGAGGAGGAATTTTTAGTTGTCATGAATGTAAGAGGACTGATGTTGAATTATCTGAATTATCATGTTGTCATCAAAATGTTTCAAACAGAAACTCTCACAGAGTTTTTTCCTCAAGTCTAAAAGTAGAATAGATGAGCTATATTGCAAGTAAAAAGAAACAGTAACTATGCACCTTAATTATGCAGGAAAACAAAATTATTCAGATAACATAACAGTCTATTTTCTTTATGATTATGAAGTAAGTAAGGAAGTAAGAATTAAGTCATTGGCGGCATCTTATACTTAGACATCTCAGTCTCAGGTTCATGAAAGAATTTGACTATCGAGACAACAGAGCACAATTTAACACTACTCAACTGAATTGGTATAAAATATGTAATGTAGCTCCAATCTCAGTCAAAAGTAGTTGAGCTGTATCATCTATCCCCCATCCCCAACAAAATGTTGCATTTTTTTCAACAAAAACAGAAAAAGTCACATGATTATCAACATCAAGTCAGAGTTTTTGAATTGAAATTAAGTAGCAGGACTGAGGAAATCAGCAGGGCTGAGTATGTTTAATGTGCCCTTGATGCTACTAGTGAACTGGAATTTATTTTGATACAACTCACTCAAAAGCTAACAAGTTTGTTATGGGTGTGAAGGTCAAGGCTACGGGTGACTCAAAACTTTAAGACAGACCTCATCAGAAAGTAGGCAGACCACAACAACTAGGTTGCAGAAATGGGTGGCCATATATCAGAAAGTGAGTTACCCACTCCTGCACTAGGGCATAGTTAATGGAGGGAGACTAGTCTCCCTCCATTAACTATGACTAGGGAGATGGGCACTGGCCCTGGAAACTCTGAAAATCTGTGTGCATTAGGCAGAGGTGCATTTGTTTTTTTTTTGGAACTGATTGCATGATAGGTCTCTGTAGAAGTTCACGTATGAAAGGCATGCCTTTGGTATTTGTTACATTGCATCCTGTTTGGCTTGCAATTCTAATGGAATTGTAACAAAATGAATCAACGGCACTTTTCTTAATTATCTAAATGGTGCTTTTGATACATTGTTCTCAATCAATTGTACTTATTTAGATGCAGAAAAATCTGAATCTTTCCATTTTCAATCATCCCAAGTATTTTGCTCACAGCATCTGTTGTGTGCCATCAAGGACAGGTCAGGACACATTTACTTAGCTTTTAACGTGTTGTTTCATTTTTTTCCAGAAATTCTTCAACGCCACAGCCCATTAAAGACACTGGGTGTAAATATTTTTCTTTTCCACTACTCATTGTTGCGATGTATATCCCGGCGTAGGGTTATTTTACAAAAGTATGGGAAAATTTAAAATGGCAAGTACCTGGGGTTTGCTCCGGGGCATGTTGAAGTTTCAAATTGACTAGTACATCAAAGGATGTTGTTCCTTACATAGCTTAATTTTATTTAGTTAAAATAAGCATCTAAATTTACGCTGTTTATTAGGTCAGTGTTCAATGAA
>JAHPZR010008445.1:5000-27055 GCA_019787425.1 Platygyra sinensis
TCAAACCAGTGTAAGTATACATGAAGGAAAACAGAGACTTGTCAGACTCTGTTATGTCTCCCAGGTTCATTGCTGCATTACAAGTATTGGGCTTTTCCCACCCTAAGTTAATTGTGGGGGGGGGGGGGAATCCACAAATGAAAAAGGATCCTTTCTGGAGAGGAGTCAAAATATTTCCAGTCTCTGGATTCTACAGGAACCAGAATAGGCTGTGACAGTATCGGATCCTTAAACCTGCTGCAAGTCATGTTTACTATAGGCAGTCTCAACCAATATGTCTGTTGATATATCATTGGTCGACAGTCTGTTTACAGTTGGTTGATAAAGGGCTAGAAGTTAACTTTTCAGTCCACTTGCAAAGCGTGGCTAGTAAGATTTATTCCACTAGCAAGCTGGTGAGATCACTAGAAATTCTGTCTAAATGTTTGCGAGAAATGGATGGTTCTAACTTGCAAATGTTTGCTGGTGGATATTAAATTTTTTCTCACTTGCAGCTTATCAAAATCACTCTCCGTGAATGGTCAATCATCACTTGGTTGATAGTCAGTTAATATCCTGGGCCGGGTTGTTCGAAAGCCGGTTAATGCTAACCCAGGATTAAACATTAACTGAAGTATCGATTTTTGTTGTTTAAAAATGTTTTTCACAGGTTATCTTTTGTGTGGTTCGAGATTACACTAGCTCAAAACTGAAGGACAAATAATATAAACAGAAAACCTCTCCAAAAATGAAATCAAAATTGTCGCTAACTCTGAGTTAGCTTAATCGGGCTTTGAACAACCCGGCCCTAGTTGAGGTGTGTTTAGGAGATATAGCTTTTGGTTCAATACTTCACTAACACTTCTTTGATGGCTTGCTGACACTTTGTTGTATCTAAACTTGCACATAATTTGATGTTCTGAGTATTACTGTAAAACTTTACAGGTATGTTTTTGATGGCAAACCACCTCACATGAAGTCTGGAGAGGTAAGATGTGGTTTATACATAATGTATATCAGATATACATGTATGAGCATTAGAGACTGTATTTCATTGTAGTTACAAATGCTAAGAAGACGTTGAAAACAAGCCATGCAGCATAAATTCTGTGACAAGATTAAAAAGCAGTGTTTAGAAAAGGGATGAAAAACTGTTTTGGGTGTTTGATATATTAGAGACTTTAGATATATGCCATGCAATTAAGGCCATATAATTTTATTATCAAATTTGAGAATGAAATATGTAAATTCAAGCCTTCTGCCAATGACACAAGATCCTGCTCCTCTATGAGTATAATATTAAGACCTGCAGATGGAAAAGGTCCTTTCTGAACATTTTAATTGTTGTTCACACTACATGCAATACTAAAATACTACAAGCTGTATACACTACTGATATTTTACTTGTAGTGTTCCTTAGATTACTTACAATACTTGTTTCACAATACCATAAGTTGCACATGTCACTTGTAGTGGACAATTATTCGTGAGATTACTAAATAATGCTGTAGAGCTATTTCATAGCCTTGCGAATGTAGCCAACACTTTTTACAGACTTTAAATTTTTGAATTTTTTTTAGATTTTCTTAATTATATTGTATTTTTATTTATTTTTTTGTGTGACAGTCTATTGGTTATTGTGTAAGGGATAGGGAACATCATTGTTGTGATTCTTTATGAACGTAAACTCGAGACTTGCTCTTCCATTGGTATATCATGCACCAGCCGGAATTAGTTTTCTGTATTCACTCACCAGTTTCCTCAGCTTGAGCCAGTCCTTTCTGTGCCTCTTCACGTCTCTCTCTTCTCTTTGCCAGCTAAACACAAAGGAAACCAAAAACAGTTAAATGCTGTGAGATACTCTGGGTTGCTGTAAGTATACATAATAATAATAATAATAATAATAATACAAATATTTAAACAGGATAACCTATCCGTTCTAACAGAAAGAACTGTTATCAAAAGGGTCCTGTACTTAAATGAATAAATTAAAAAATAAATAAATAAATAAAAATAAAATATCATTAAGAAATCTAAAAAAATTCAAAAATTTAAAGTCTGTAAAAAGTGTTGGCTACATTCGCAAGGCTATGAAATAGCTCTACAGCATTATTTAGTAATCTCACGAATAATTGTCCACTACAAGTGACATGTGCAACTTATGGTATTGTGAAACAAGTATTGTAAGTAATCTAAGGAACACTACAAGTAAAATATCAGTAGTGTATACAGCTTGTAGTATTTTAGTATTGCATGTAGTGTGAACAACAATTAAAATGTTCAGAAAGGACCTTTTCCATCTGCAGGTCTTAATATTATACTCATAGAGGAGCAGGATCTTGTGTCATTGGCAAGGCTTGAATTTACATATTTCATTCTCAAATTTGATAATAAAATTATATGGCCTTAATTGCAAGGCATATATCTAAAGTCTCTAATATATCAAACACCCAAAACAGTTTTTGATCCCTTTTCTAAACACTGCTTTTTAATCTTGTCACAGAATTTATGCTGCATGGCTTGTTTTCAACATCTTCTTAGCATTTGTAACTACAATGAAATACAGTCTCTAATGCTCATACATGTATATCTGATATACATTATGTATAAACCACATCTTACCTCTCCAGACTTCATGTGAGGTGGTTTGCCATCAAAAACATACCTGTAGAGTTTTACAGTAATACTCAGAACATCAAATTATGTGCAAGTTTAGATACAACAAAGTGTCAGCAAGCCATCAGAGAAGTGTTAGCGAAGTATTGAACCAAAAGTTATATCTCATAATACACACCTCAACCAGGGCTGGGTTGTTCAAAGCCCGATTAAGCTAACCCAGGGTTAGTGAGAATTTTGATTTCAGTTTTGTGGTTTTTTGGAGAGGTTTTCTGTTTATATTATTTGCCCTTCAGTTTTGAGCTAGCGTAATCTCAAACCACACAAAAGATAACCTGTGAAAAACATTTTTAAACAACAAAAATCGATACTTCAGTTAACGTTTAATCCTGGGTTGGCGTTAACCGGCTTTCGAACCCGGCCCAGGATATTAACTGACTATCAACCAAGTGATGATTGACCATTAACGGAGAGTCAATAGACTATTAATCAAATGAGTGTTAATTGACTATCTATCAGGACTTGAAATTAACGCTCGCAAACTCACAAAATGTGAGTGATTTTGATAAGCTGCAAGTGAGAAAAAATTTAATATCCATCAGCAAACATTTGCAAGTTAGAACCATCCATTTCTCGCAAACATTTAGAGAGAATTTCTAGTGATCTCACCAGCTTGCTAGTGGAAAACATCTTACTAGCCAAGCTTTGCAAGTGGACTGAAAAGTTAACTTCTAGCCCTTTATCAACCAACTGTAAACAGACTGTCGACCAATGATATATCAACAGACATATTGGTTGAGACTGCCTTTAGTAAACATGACTTGCAGCAGTATCCGATATTGTCACAGCCTATCCTGGTTTCTGTAGCATCCAGAGACTGGAAATATTTACACTCCTCCCCAGATAGGATGATCCTATTTCATTTCTGGATTTCTCCTCCCCCCCCCCCCCAAGAGTCTGATTAGTCTCTGTTTTCCTTCATGTATACTTACACTGGTTTGATTCCATTTTCTACCATCCTGATAGTGCGATAAAACATACCCATCAAATGACTGAAAAAAAAAAGAATTAAAAAACACATCATTCAATTGATAACTCCAAGTTAATGATAATGTATTTTCCAAGGTCTGTAGAATGTTGATTGACAAAGTCAATAAAAATGACTTTGTATTTTACTAAAATGCGACGTAAGAGAGAGGGTCCAAGGCTGCTGCCTAACAGGAGCCCAGCAGCCTGGGGCACCCAAGAAAGTCCTTTGGGCGCCTAAATTTTTGCAGCAGCTCCCAAAACATTACTCGTTGGGCTCCTAACTTTTTGGCTTTTGCCCTTTTGGGCTCCTTGAAATATTGTTAGGCAACAGGCTTGGGGTCTCAAAAGTTCAAAACTTCTAAGGACACTAAACAGAAATTTTCAGAGTGACAGAACATCCAACCCAAAAACAAACACTGTGGAAAGACGTCACTGACACCTTCTGGAGAACAAAATGACATCCATTTTGAATTTTCGAGTAGTTCTGAACCCTTATTAAACCTTTGAGAACTTTTAAGTATTTTCATTTAACTGAAGTACTTTTCAAAACAACTGCCAAAATGCAAAGGGTTTTCTAATATGGTAGGTGTTATGTTGATTTATGTCACAAAATCCCTTTTAACCATATCCACTCCATTATTCTCCTCAGCCCCTTCCATACATGGCCCTCTGCTCCTCCAAAAAAAATCCCCCAGGGTAAAACAGAAATATCTGGACCAAGCATATATTATGTATGTTTATGTGACATTTCACTTTTAGAGTACATTTAGGTCTAGTATTGTATTTACCTTGTGATTTCTCCTGCTTCATTTGTCAGTTGACTACCATCAGACCTGACTGCTATGAGAAACTGATAAATGCTCATTGAAGCATCAATTGCAATTTTCCTTCCTGAAACAGAATTAGATGTCCAAGTAAATACAGAGTTAATATCAAAGAGCACAAGACTGAGGGTAACAAAGAGTATCTCTAAAAGCCATATGAATGATTCTGAACAGTTGATTCCCTGAATGAGATATACCTGCAGGAAATCATGGTAGCTGTATTCATTATCTTAAACTGAATAATTGTTTTGATAAATACAAGGACCTTGATTCTTTGCAGATACATCTCATATAGGGATTAGTCCATTGATACTTATCTTTTTTACGATAACTACAGAAATTCTCATGCGTTCTTTGGCTAATTTTTATTGTCAAAATGCGGACAGACACATCAATTTATAATTTATGCGATGCGTTAACGGACAAGCGGGACAATTTGTCATTGTAAAAAACAAATTGATGTCAGTTTTTAATGCATCTGTCCTGTTATTGACAATGAATTCCGTTATAACATTGTCAAAGTAGTCTGCTGATCCACTCAGCAATCCATAGCTCCTTTGACAATGTTGTGACAAAATTCATGATCAATAACAGGACAGACGCATGAAAAACTGGCGTCGATTCGTTAATTTGACAGGAAGTGTAAATCTTTTATCACCTCCACTCTCAAATTTGACTCAGAGGTCCTTTGAGTCAGGGCCTGAAGATAGGGATGCTTGATTTTGCTAGGAGACCAAAGGGAAGGATATATTATCATGGCAACCATCTTAGAATAACCAGGTGATCTGTGACGTCATTGCGAGGGCCTGGGGAAAGAAATTTTAATGCCGTATCCCATAAACCAACGCGCGCACCAATTCTATCTGTTTTCGAATCATGGCGGCCGGTCGGCTGCCAAAGTGGAAGGTTTGCGACAAAGAAATCGTTCGGCGTGCTGCGAGCTCGATGTAGTTAAGTACTTTCGCCATTAACAAGTGGGTAATTTGTACAATGCAGCTATTGCCAAGAAAGAACTCTGCGTTGTTGAATGCTTTGACAGCTTTTGGGGAGGAGCGTTACAGACAATCCAAACGTAAGCTCGATGTACTTGTGCGTGGTATGAAGTTAGATTTTTCTTTCTTTGTTATGTACTGGACATTGGCTTTATCAACAGTAAGTGTTACTCGTATTAAAGCTATTATTGGTTTTTGGGAGTGGTGTGTTTGTCTTAATTTAATTTTTTTATGTGCTGATTTTTATGGAAGTTTTGATCGATGAAGCCTTTGTTGCTCTCTCGAAGTCAGTTCCATTGTCGCGGGTGGCACAATTTTGGCGGGCTTTTTGACGCGGCGACATCCAACATTTAAAGTACTTACGTATTGTTTAATTTGCCGGCGAGTTGTTGCTATTGTGGATTTTTTTAATTTGTCTGGATGTCTTGTCGAGCCAAGGAAAATGTGTTTAACGCCGAGTCAGTAATTCGTCTTCATTGCCCATTTCAAAACTGCGGAAAATTTTACAAAAACAAAAAGAATTTAAACGAACATCTTCGTCTTTATCCGGAGCACAAACCAGATGGTTTGCCAACCTCCCAGAAACGGGTTTCATTAAGACAATGCGCAGAAAAATTTCTAGACGACGAGAGTAATCCTTATTTAAGGAAGCAAAGGGTCAGCGAACTGCTAAACTGTCTGAACGATGAAGAACTTGTGGATTTAGTTTTACCAAGAATTGCCAAAATTGTGTCACCCGTTGACTTCTTACTGCATGGAACTGATGGAACTTGCGATTTTCACAGCAAATTATGCAAGTTCAGAAATGAACTGTTCCTGCGCTTCCCAGAACTTCAAGCACTGTTTTGTCCAGAGCCCTCACCAAGCACTGGGTTCTATAACCAGAGGCAATTGTTCACTGAAATAATTCAGAAGAATAAACCTTATTGTTGCGACTGGCTCCTCAAAATTGACAATGGTTCTTTTATCAAAGATGTTGTCATGCCTTGTGTTTTTAGAAAACAGCATTCAGCATTCATGGAATTTTCTTGTGGAATTGTGGGGTCACTTGCAATTGGACAAAAAGAAACACAAGATGTATTGAGAAACAAGTGGGGAAAAAAATTGGAAGGGGCCATAGGGATCAATCCAATCTTAAGTAAGGACGAGATTTTTGGTCATCTGAATGACACCCGCCAAGAATTACTAAAACAAATTGGTCTAGAATTCAATGAATTTGGAGAAGTGGTTGTAGGTCATGTTGACATTGAAAAGTACATCTCAATGTTTCTCATACAACCAGGTACTCAGAGTGTAATCAATACACCCAATAATTGTCTGATTCTAATGGATTACACAGATGGTTTTCCTTGGCTAAAATGGTCTCGTCATTTCACAGGAGAAACCAGTGTAAGAGTGAAACTAATCGAGCCTTACAACTTACTAAGCACAGTTTTGACTGTTGCCCTCTGGTTGGGGAATGAAGACTATGAGACAACAAAAAAATGTGGTCATGCTGTTTACAAACAACTTAAAGAGCTAAAAACCATTAAACACCCACTGACAGGGGAAGAAATAAAAATTATTAGACGCACATGTGGGGATGGTAAGGAGAGAAGATTATCTACTGGCAGTTCATCTGCAAAATCCACTTATCCAATCCCAGAAGCCCCAGAGCACCAGAGCCAACTGGGCGACATGAAGATTATCTGTCCAGAACCAGTTTGGACAGTCTCAGATGCAGAACGTTGCCAGGAAAAATTTGAGACTGAACTGTCTGGAAAAGCCCCCACCAAAGAAAAGCACAGAGAGTTTGCCAAACAAAATCTCGGGAACACTGGGCGTAAAAATTTGAATGGTACACCCCTTTCTGAGTACTACCCTGGTACTGCTCACCTTGGCTTTCGGTCAGCCGAAACGCTATGTTTGCGCATTGCAAAGATTGCAGCAGGTAAACTGTGCCTTTTCAAACTAGTTTACACTGACACTGATTGTGTTGTGCCAGAAAATATCCACATATTCCCTTTTTTGGGGGGTTTAAACCCACCAAGGCACCAAAAATGTTTCTTTGGTTTTACTTTCCTTGAAACAATGGAGGTAGGGATCTGTAGGATGGTTATCAATATTTTCTAGATCTACACAATAAGAATAACAAAAACCAAAGTATAAAGTGCCATTTTCAAAAATTGTCAAAGTACTTGTAAAATTAGGAAATGATGTGCATGCCTTTCACAAGTTGGCACCATTTTTATAATATTGAGAAACAAAGCAGAGGGCTACCAATACTCTAAAAATCCTGCATAATAATTATGAAAACCTACATGTACATTTTACATAAATGGGGTATAAATAGAAATTTAAGCCCAACAGGTTCTTAAATGATATTTTTTTTCACTGTATACAACGACATCTGGTCGCATAATTTTTTTTTACAGTTTAACAAGGTGGTGGTAGGTTGAGCAACCCTACATACATGTAGATATTTCCAAAAGGAGGGCTGAAGTCTATTAATTTTATTATGTGATCCTTTTTTATGTTGTAGCTGTTCTCGGTAGTGACCAGCAGTTCTTGTTGGCACTTAAAAATGGATTGGCAAAGTCTGTCCATCTTGATGAGAAGTTAATCAAGTTTGATGAAGTTGGTGTACAGGCTTTTGCTGCTCGAATGCCTGACATTTTGAGGCAAGCAGGATTTAAAGGCATTATGCTTGAAATTTTAGCTTCATTTTGTAGTGGTCTGGAAGTTGTTTATCAAAACCTACTGCAGACACCACATCAGTTGACTGGTGAAGAGTATGAAGTAAAGGCCCGTGTTCATCTTGGCTTTCAAGCTGTCCAAATATTTGGAACTGCTAATATTACAGCCTCCATCAAACAAATTGTGTCTTATGTTCCATTCTATGTTGACAAGGCCCTGAGAGATGCTGCACTGATAGGTCTTCCAATCACATTAGCTAACTTTAATGACGCCTTGATGGAAACAGCACATAAACTAAACAAGTCACAATCCTTGCTTTTTTCCGGTGGGAGAACTGGGCCAATATCGAAAACTGCTCACCAGAAGCAGGTTATCAAACAGCAATTCCAAAACGAAGCATTCCAGCTAACTAGCAGAGAAAACACTCCACAGAAATCATCATCAGCCAAAGCTGAAAGAAAAAGGCAGGCAATGATTGACAAAGGACCTATTGCCAAGAAAGTGGTAATTGCAATATTACTATTTTCAAGATATTGTAGTCCCCTGTGAGGAGTTAATCTTTTCAACATGGTTGCCACAGACATCAGTTTTTAAAATTGTCTGACCTTTCCCTGATAAAGAAAACCCATGACTACATGTAAAAAAAATACAAAGTGTAAGATATAGGAGTTGTGGCCCCCACATCACAGACCTGTTTGGTCTGATCATCTTTGGTATGTTTGAATATTTCAGTTTCCCCTGACTTAACTTCAAGAATTTTATTTGCCACCCATTGCAATCCTGCTCAACTTTCCACACCAAATTTCAACAATTATGATAAAGCCAATCAATGAGAAGTATGCAATTTACACTGTAAATTTCATATTTCTCCTTCACGATAAAGATTTCACTAAAAAGATGTTTTGAAATCACGAAAACCTGACAAAAGAGCAAAGTTTGGAAAGAAAAAAAATGTTTTTAATGCTAACCCAAAATTATTGTCAATTGAAAGCTCAATGGAATAAAACTGATTTACATTACATACTTGATTTCACTGAATGTAAACTACAAGCTTTAGGAAAACACAGCTTCAAACTTTGTTTATCTGGCTCACAAAATCCCGAGTACATTTTTCTTTGCGGGAAGGAATCTTACCATTTTTTTATTTCACTTTTTGAAGCATCTACCTTTTATTGAAGACAAACCTAAGCTGAAAAACACACAAGCTTTGGAAGATGCTGGTGAGACTGATGAAAATGACGATGATGAGGAAATTGACAAGGTGAGGAGAAAGACAGGGCATTTTCTGTTACATGTATGTTCCATTTCCGAAATTACCAGATATTTGTAATACGTGTAGGATATTCATGTTACTATCAGCAAAGATAGAAAACAAGCACATCTATTTCACGAGACACAATTTATCCAATATGAAGTGAAACGGATGGCAGATTACATGGAAATGAAATTAGTACTTACAATTTTCAGGAGGAAGTGGCCGAAGACGTAGCAGGGCAGGGCAATATTCCTTGGAAGTCTTGGAATGAACGGATGAATGTGGAGGAGGCCTCCGAGGCAGAAGTCAGGATGTTAAGAGATAAATTCTTAAAGTTTGCAAAGGATAACTTCAGTACCGCGACAGTTACAATATTAACAAAAGATTATGCCAACGAGTTCAAAGAAGTTAGTTCACCATTGTCCAGTATTGACTTCCATTTACAGTTTATTGAAGCAACGTTCGTTTCGTGGTCGCGTTCTGATCCCAGAGTCAGCAAGGAAATTCTGAAGGGTAAAGTTTTACCAAGTTCGTCAAGCAATTGCTTTTCGTTTCAATCCACTAAACCTGAAGCGGACGAAAGCATAAGATTTTTGATAGGATTCTCTGATGTTCTTGGTTTGGAAATTACTGAAGCTTCCATAGTTCTAGATGTCAAGTCACTACCAAAGATGGAGAGGAAAGTTCGCAGGCACTCGGCTACGCAGAATTCTACCATTGAAGCAAGCGTCAACCAGAAATCGAGTGGCAAATGGACAGAGCAATGTATCCTAGCTAGTGACAAACCACCATACCGGATTACAGTAGGACTGATGCGCCAAAGAGAGCCAAAATTCAGCCAGTTGAAAGAGCTGCTACTAAAAATTCCACCATTAAAACGGGCAGCCGATCGAGGCCTACAGGCAACTTACCCACCAAGTTCACACGTCCATGGAAATCCAGAGGAAAGATATCTGATCCTGAAAGATCCGACTCTCGTCAGAGCTGGACAGCTAGCTTGTTTGAATCTGTTAACAACACTTCCACCGCAGAATAAAACTGAGTACGTCGTCAAAATGTACTCACTGATTGAATCTCAGTTCAACACTCTTCTTCGGGAAAGAATCAAGCACTGACGAAATCCGAATAAATTATACGAGGATTCGACTCACAGTAGGTAAGATTTTGACCTTTCGCTTTAAGTCTAATTTAAAATAAATATTTCCCTTCCATGGAACGATTTCTTTGTCGCAAACCTTCCACTTTAGCAGCCGACCGGCCGCCATGATTCGAAAACAGATAGATTTGGTGCGCGCGTTGGTTTATGGGATACGGCATTAAAATTTCTTTCCCCAGGCCCTCGCAATGACGTCACAGATCACCTGGAAAAACTGTTCTGGTTATTTAAGGGTAAGCACTTGCTTTCAGTAGATAAAAGAACCAATCCTCACTGCTTAAACTCAACAGAAGTTGATGGAACTCCTGCCTTGTGGAATGGTGTGGATTGTTATATATATTTATGTCTGGATTTATGAAAACGAGGCTAAAGGATGGATACCACGCACTAAGCGGGTGTTTTTTGCTTCTCAAAAGGGGGCGATATAAAAATTAAAAGGAAAGTCAGTCCTTTTCCTTCTTTTACCCCTTTATCTTCCTTTCATTGCCGTCATGTCTCTATTTTTTGCCCGTTTTCATGGCTTAGAAGCGGCCTGAACGTTTACAGAAATCCAGGTAATATAAGGGTTATAGGGGTAGGGCTCTTTAGCACCATTTTCATAAATCCAGACATATTTAAGAATTAGACTAGTAGTAACCACAGGTTAGAAAGTGCGGGCCTGAATGCACTTGAAGAGCTTTTGTTTAGATGTTGGCAATAGAGAAGATGGTAATGCGTGCCTTGTTTTGAAAGCGTGACAGAAAATTGGCGTTACTTTCGATTCTCACTAGTTAGCTAATTAAATATTCGATCACGGAAGGAGGAAGGCGCCGGTCGCGGAGGAATGTTTATTTGCTCAAAATTGAGGCAAAATCTTTCAGAGATGCAAGACAGGACATTGTAAGGATACAGAGAGTAATTTGGGACCATTTGCTGGCTTTTAAGGGTGAAATTATCCAGAAGCAAGCTTTATTTTCGCTTCCGTTGCGAACACCGAATAATTCACGCGTTGTTTTAATATATGCTGTCTGTTCTGTTTTTTCTTTCGTTCTCTTTTCTACCCCGCCGAGGTCATTTTTTCGTCTAAATCACGTAAGGAAAGCTTGGAATTAATGTTCTCATTCAAGGTTTAGCTCTGAGGCAATAATTCTGTGATTTTTTTACCCAAACGTCGGCTTGTGTCGTTGTGGGCAACCATGGCTACTTCGTTGAGTCAAGCAATGACGCGATCAAGGTGAATTATTACATTCTGGTTTTCTTCCATTTCGCTGAAATCTTAACATGATGTGGCTGGTTTGTTAAGAAATAGATAGTACTTTTGCCGATGTGTGATAGCTATTAACCCTAAAGTATTATCCCTTCGAAGTCAGGGTTTGTGAAGAGATTTTTGTTCGGCCCGTTCTGCGTAATCAGAGATTTTATAAACGGTCATTTCATTGACGATTCAAACGAATATAAATTTACATATGTTTCAAGCTCAAGTTCTAGTGAACAAAACACATTTTTCACGAGCGCTGGGTTTTAATATTTGTCCGGCGAAGTTTTGAGCCGGAGTAACAGAATCTTGGATCAATAATATGTACTTTGATCTTCCATGTGACAGAGGTCTGCATCCGGTATCCAATGTGACAAACTGTTGTGATTGACACATTTTTCGCATTCTGATCGTTCTTAGTGGTGGAACAAAATTTCAACTTCCGGTTTCAGTGTCCCTGTTATAAACGTGGCGCGCACGCGTAATACGGAATCCGCTGGTCACTGTCAAGATTAGGGTTGCGGGCCTCTCTTGGGCCCGCAAAAACATATACCGTGTTTCTATCAAGTTATACAAACACAAGTGGAAGTTTGGGAGAACGAGAAATGCTGTGGGAACACCAGCCGCAGGTGAGTGTTTCCACAGTTTTTTTGAGTTCTCCCAAACTTTCACGAGTGTTTGTATAACTCGATAGAAACACGAAGTACATGTTTTCTATTTCTTTTAGAAAACACCACGACGAGAAAAAAGAAAACAACTTGTTAACTTTGATTATCAAAATGCAAATTCTCTTTGCTCGCGCCATGTGAACAGCGCACGCTAGTTCTGTGTCTCCATTAAGTTATACAAACACGATTTTTCACCAATCAGCGCACGTGCTTTCTTAGGACTGTTTTCTAAATAAATATGGTTTCATCTTTTGGCAGATAATGAGGCCTCTCACAATCACTGGGCAATTGCAGAACGGCAACAGGCTTCAGTATAATTCATAGCCAAGCCCAGAGCTGAAAAAATTTGATCTTATCATGCCCATTTCGCTAGGGTGGTGATTTCAACCCAAATTTCTGTTGAAAACTCATACAAATGACCTAAAAAAATGTCTCACGGTCCCTACCCTCAGATTCAACACTGATTTTTGCATATGAAGATTTAACTGCTGCTTTGTAGAAATCATTGATGATTTAACTGAATACAACGTGGGAAAAATCTCTTATTTTCTGAAAAACGTCATCTGGTCCCCCCCCCCCCCCCCTCTGCACCGACTCAGTGCACGAGGAGGGAAAGGTCAAACGGCCCGGGGGGATGAGAGCAGAATCCTTGGTTTAATACAACCACAGCACTTCAATAAGACTAGCGTTTAATGGAAATTCCTTTAACGTTCTAGATTGACATGAATTAAACTAATCTTTATATTAAGCTTATTTAAAATGTCAACCGCACCAGCCGAACGCGTCGACCCGTCCAAGTTTACAGAAGAAATTCGCTCGTTTCACCTTTAAGTCTATACGTTACAAATAGCCATAAATGAAACTCTCACTTACCGAAATAGTTCTTAATCTCGTTCTCTTTCGATCCTGAAGGAGCATGATCGCCGATCACTTTGGAAAGGCCGTGAATTCCCATTATGTTGACTCAGTACTGCTGTCGAACGCTCACACTTTCCTACAAAGCGCGCGAAAATCATCTCCTCAAAAGAGACTGGGAATGATAATAGCCCGCGTGTTGTTGGCCAGTGGTTCAACATTTTGTACAATGCGCTGACGTCGGAAGAACGAAATTCAAAATGGCGGCTGGAACGTGTGCTGAAGCAAAATAATTTAGTAACTGATTTGAAGCGTCTTAAGGCTCACAACTAAAAAAATGGCTGTTAATAGAAGAGAGTTAGAGGAACTGAAACCATGGGTGGAAAAAACTGTGAGGCAACGCCTGGGATTTAACGAGGAAACCGTAGTTAACGCTGCTCTGTATTGCGTGAAAAACGACTTGGATAGAAGTTCATCCCGCGAAAAACTCTCGTCGCTTCTAGATGATTTAGCTCCTCAGTTTGTGAACGACTTGTTTGATAAAGTGTCTCAGTTAAAAAGCAACAAGACTTCGGGCTCTGGAAGAAGTTCTCAGGCGAAGAAACGAACACTTGAAGATGTGTTTGGAGATGACACGGGAGATGACAGGGCAGATATGGATAGTCTGAAAAGCAGACGAAAACAAAGTCGATTTGACGCCTTAAAGGAAGACAATGTGCCATTGCCTCCTGCTATTTCTGAGGTAACAGAGAGGCCCACTCCACTGAGCAGCATACAGATCAGCGAAATGGTAGCAAGTATGAAGAAACAAATTGAAGAGCGGAAGAAACAGCTGAATGTTATACGACAAGTACAGCCGGCGGCTGCTCCTCCAGTGCAAGCTGCCGCACCCCAATCCATTCCCTTCCAGGTAAAAAAGAAATGAATCATACTATTTGAAAAGCCTGCTGTTGAGACCTGTGAAAGCTATTTAAATACCACAGTCTGACACGGAAGACTAGATGAGTCCATGTGTAAAATCAGATGCCTCCTTGTGAACCTTATAGAAAATATATAACACAAGTCATAGTTATGTTAATTCAATTAGGTATTTTTTGCTCATAAAATCCCATCCAATTATCCCAACCATCCTAGTGATATTCCCCAGTCATAAAAAATGTGTGACTTTGAGGAATATTTGAAAGATAATAAACACAATAACCTCCATTTGGCAAGGAAATATGCTCACAGCTTTATCTCAGAAAACTGTTCACTTCCCAGATTAGATAATGTCCATAGAAAATATCTGAGTATGATGTTTTGCCAAAGGAGGGTACTGTAAAAACCTGCATAAAAGAACACGTGTTTAGTGGTTTCAAGCTGGTTTTGTTCTTATGTATCTGGTATTTTATGCAAAATCAGCCTGAAAATGTTGGTATGGTGTTTAGAAAATTGTTTCTGAAAACTAAATAATAGTAATAGTAATAATAATACTTCATTTCTATGGCACTCACAAATACTGTATAGACTGCAAAGAAATTCCCATACCTGCTGTGAAACTCTGTGTACAATGGTCTAGCACATATATTGATCTACAGTACCGCTCAAAAGTAAGTTACCACCCCTCGTCTCGTTTCTCGCGAGACGAGAGTCTCGTCTCGAGAGACGAGACTCTCGCCTCGCGAGAACCATTGAAGCGTATATTTTGGCATAAATTACAAGCAGTTAGCTTGCAGGGAAACGATAAATTCTTGCGACACGGAGAAGTTTGCTCTGCGAGGGCGTCTGTTTTTTCGGGCTCTTGTTTTACACGCCGCTTCAAGAGAAACGAACTTAGACTTACAAGCAAAAAGCGTAAAAGGAAAAGATGAAAAATTAACACCAAATACGTTCGCGAAAACTCCCGTTCGGCGGTCGCTTAATTTGTTTCATTGCAGCGTATTGACTTTGTATACTAGATATAAACGTCAGCTTTGAATGGAAATTTGCTAGACCCAGTACTATCATCGCTAATGAAGAAACTGGATGGAAAAAATTGTTCTAAACTCAAATCAAGACGTTAGCGAAAGCGCTTGCGTGCGAAATCGGCGAGTTGTTTCCGGATTATTTTTAGTCCACAGCGCAGCAAATTTGCATATGTGTGCTTGTCTTTTGAACTCGGTTTTGTATCGAAACTAGTTGTTTTTATGTATAAAACTGAATGTAAACAATCTTATAAATCGAAATATTAACTCCTGGAAACAGAACTTCGGTAAATCCATCTGACAGAAAGAAAGTGAACTTTGATTACATAACAAATTGAAACGTGACATGCACGCGTCCTTTCTTAATGCACGTGGAGGAGGTGAAATGGCATGCAGAAGAATTCAGTTTGAAAACTGAAAGTTTTGTTGATTTTAGTTCAAGAAAGTTTAAGTCTGTTAAGCGATGGATAGAAAAATTACGACCTTTTGGTTGAATGAATTGTGTTGGTGCTAAACTCGCGTAGCAACTATAAAGTTAAACAAATTACAATGTAGTCTCTTGATCGATTGATAAAACGCTTTCGGAGAACCCGAGGGAAAGAAGAGAAGCGTATTTATTTTTAAAACAACAAAATGGCTTTACAGAAATTTCAATAGCAAATGCTGCATGATAAGCTGTGTCACAGAACACACTTAACTGCAAAGTTACCAAAGCCCGTCGATCATCGATAGAAAACAACAATTTGGTCCAGTCGGCTTCAAAACTGGTAAATGGTTGTAAACCACTCGCAAGCCAAGAACTTTCGGCGTTTGCTCATAACATGGCACTTTAAACTCTTTTCGTCGATACTTTCTTTCATGTACAACGACCTTTCAACATTAAAACGACCTAAAGGTTAGTGAATTCATTTTATCACGGCGATCGCGGCTTGGCAAAAGAAGCCGCTACACTGATCGATCAGCAAAAGAAGCCATTTCAACGTACAGGTCTAGACATACTATGAAAGCGATGAATGATATATTTTCGATTTAAAACTGAAAAATTTGCAGCATATTCACAAATACCATTCTCAAGCCACAAAGATTTGAGGATTTTAAGAGTTACATCTTTTTAATATGAAGGTGGTAAACAACAGAATTCGGGGCGCTGGTGCGCGCATTCGAAGCTTCGTCAGATTGCGAAAAAGTTTTGCTGCGTTGTTGCTGCAGTGTTAGCAATAGGCTATTAAAATCTCTCGAGAAGTTCAAGCAGCCGTACTTCCAGTTTTTTTAAGCTCTCGCGAGACAAGAGTCTCGTCTCGAGAGACGAGAGTCTCGTTTCTAGAGACGAGAATCTCGTCTCGAGAGACGCGATTCTCGTCTCGCGAGAGGGTGGTAACTTACTTTTGAGCGGTACTGTGCCCTAGCAGGTTATTCTAATCCAACTGGCGGCCAATTTTTTTGTATATAAGGACAATTTTCATCTTTCATGCTGTATGTTATCTTATGTAATGGTACTTTTTTGACCAAATTTCAGCTTGAGTGTTCTTAATACACTTGTTCTCTTATTCAGGTTTTTATTGTACTGTTTATATAACTCTAGGAGTAACAAAGGGGAGAAGTGTGGTCACCAAAATAATGGCTGTCAAAAAGATTACTAATTCCCATTCTAGAACAAGGGGTTGAAATTTGGTGGGCACTTCTAGAAACAAAATATGTCTTCTTATGTTTTGTAATCCTTTTTTTTCAACAAGTAGATATCAAACTTATTGTTTTTTTCCATTATTGTACAGAGTGTTCCTAGTATACAGCAACAGCAGGAATTGATGAATGAAGCGATAGAAAAAGCTAAAAGAGCTGCGGAACTACAAGCCAAGATCCAAGCTCAGCTGGCAAACAAACCAAACCTGGTGAGAATTGGATTGTTATAAACAATTATTGGATGAGGTTTTTGTGACATCCAGAATAATCAAGGTTGAGGTAAGGGTTATCAGCCGAAACCTTCTCGGCTGATAACCCTTACCAAGATTTATCACCAAGGTAGAGGATTTGTTCGCTCATTTCTGTACTGTGGTGTGGTCAAAGTCTTGCTCACTAAATAGCCACTGACTGAGCTAAAACTTCATGGCAAACCCACAGTTACCAAGAGTGATTTATTAGTCAGAGTAAGAAGAACATTTTTTAACTTCATTTGTGTATCATTCACAAAAATTTTTGAGATTAGCCATTACTATGTTTCAGTCGTGTTTAATTTCTGTAAAATCCTTTAGTTCTCTTCTTCAGGACTTACAAGCACGGGAGCAAACTTGATCAAGTCCAATTTAATTTCTGTGAGTGCCATCAAAGAAGATGGCTCTCATCCACGAGCCTTGATCTTGGATGAGTCTGGTCGCACTGTGGATGCAGCAGGAAGAGCCATTCAGCTGACTAGTAGAATGCCAACACTGAAGGCTAACATACGTGCTAAGAAAGCAGAACAGTTCAAGATTGAGAAACCTCCAGAAGATTTGAATGAGAGCAAATATTTTGATCCCAGAGTGGGGTGAGATTTCATTGACTACTGCCCTCTAAAAAACAAACTTATACTGTTTACCTTAGGGAAGTACCTAACAATAGGTTTCCCTGAAGAAAATAAGCTAGCTGCATTCTTTTGGGCTATAATTATTCTTCAGATTCAGCTCTAATTGAATGGCTTGATGCAAGACAGGCGTAAGTGACTTTTTCAGGTAAAATTTTTTTTCCTTCAAAAGTGCCTGAATTTTTGCATGTGCTTTTCAATTAAGTAGTAAAACCTTCCCCTGTATTTTTTTTGGCTGGTTTGCACTTTGCTTCTGAGAAAAACGAAGTCAAAATATCGAAGCGCGCACAATGAACGCATTACAAAGCGGAACAAGAGCATTTCAGCCTAAAAAAAGATACAGGGGAATGTTTTTCTACTAAATTGAAAAGCACATGCAAAAATTCAGGCACTTTTGAAGGAAAAAAATTTTACCTGAAAAAGTCACTTACGCCTGTCTTGCACCAAGCCAGTCAATTGTGTTTCAATGTCTTTTTTGTTATAACTCTTTCCTAGTGTTGTGTCACATGGTTACAACATGTACATGATTCTTTTAGCTTCTTTTATTCCGTATATCTGTATTTCCAAGGCATTTTGTGTCATTGTGTACCTACACATACATGTTCCTTGAAAATAGAAGTCCAACCATTCCTAAAGTACAAACTTCCTTCTCCCAAAAAATACTCCCAAGTTAAAATAACCCCAGAGCTTACTGTGGGAAGTTTACCTAAACTGTTTTCATCTTTTTGTCTTTTCTCAGGATAAAAGCAGCACAACGAAGCAAGCGAGGATTTAAGTTTCATGAAAAGGGAAAGTTTCAACAAATAGCTCAAAGAATAAGAGCTAAGGTACAGTACATATTGAATTTTTTTCATAAATCAATGATTTGTGTGGCTAGCTATGATATATTATTGGAATGCTATTTATGGATGTGAAAGTGGTTCACTTGTGGGATGTGACTAAAAAATACTCACTCTGCTTGTGCTAGTTATAGAGTTTGTTGTTGAAACTGATCAATGTATCAATATATTAACTGAACATGAAGCAACCTGCTGCCATTTTAACAATAAGAAATATTTCAAATGATGACCATTGTTAAGGTTTCCTGCTTTCACTAAAATCAGCATTGAACCATAATCTCTTTTGCAAGAAAGGGTTGACAACATAAATCAAACACAAGTTTGAGAAATAATTTTACTTTCTTAACTAACAGACACAGTTGGACAAACTTCAAAAAGAAATTGCAGCAGCAGCCAAGAAAACAGGCATTTCATCAGCAACCAAACTTGCACTGATCACACCAAAAGAAGCCCAAGAAGATTTTGTCCCAGATGTTGAATGGTGGGATGCTAATATCTTACCTGGTGGAAAATACATTAGTGTAGAGGCTGATATTATGGAGGACAGTATTGGCGGTGTGACGGCACTGGTGGAACATCCCATACAAAAACATCCTGCAGGTAACACATGAAAACCAAACCACAAACAACAGTTGATAAAATCTTAATCTGCAAATGACTACGTGTGAAAGATCATAAATATCTTCAAAAACCCATCCTGTAATACATGTGTAGATTAGATTTAAAACAGAAGATTCTTCCCTCTCCTGCTGATAAAGTTGTTGATGTACAGTATAGTGTACCATCCTATATGTTGCAAAGCTTGTTGTAGTGACATTTCCTTTGGCAATAAAATGTTAAGTTAACTTACTTTGGCCACACACTGTCAGGTTAGTACAGTTTACTTGAAGCTATCTCTCTTGGCATTTTATTACCAAAGGAAAGACATGACTGTTAAACCCATTGATGTTCCTATCACCCATACCCACCTGTGATGAATGTTTACCTTTGTTTCACTTCCGAATTCATCACCTTTGCATACAATTGGCATTTTCTAAACTCAATTGGAGCCTTAAGACGCTTCAAATCAGTTACTAAATTATTTTGCTTCAGCACACGTTCCAGCCGCCATTTTGAATTTCGTTCTTCCGACGTCAGCGCATTGTACAAAATGTTGAACCACTGGCCAACAACACGCGGGCTATTATCATTCCCAGTCTCTTTTGAGGAGATGATTTTCGCGCGCTTTGTAGGAAAGTGTGAGCGTTCGACAGCAGTACTGAGTCAACATAATGGGAATTCACGGCCTTTCCAAAGTGATCGGCGATCATGCTCCTTCAGGATCGAAAGAGAACGAGATTAAGAACTATTTCGGTAAGTGAGAGTTTCATTTATGGCTATTTGTAACGTATAGACTTAAAGGTGAAACGAGCGAATTTCTTCTGTAAACTTGGACGGGTCGACGCGTTCGGCTGGTGCGGTTGACATTTTAAATAAGCTTAATATAAAGATTAGTTTAATTCATGTCAATCTAGAACGTTAAAGGAATTTCCATTAAACGCTAGTCTTATTGAAGTGCTGTGGTTGTATTAAACCAAGGATTCTGCTCTCATCCCCCCGGGCCGTTTGACCTTTCCCTCCTCGTGCACTGAGTCGGTGCAGAGGGGGGGGGGGGGGGACCAGATGACGTTTTTCAGAAAATAAGAGATTTTTCCCACGTTGTATTCAGTTAAATCATCAATGATTTCTACAAAGCAGCAGTTAAATCTTCATATGCAAAAATCAGTGTTGAATCTGAGGGTAGGGACCGTGAGACATTTTTTTAGGTCATTTGTATGAGTTTTCAACAGAAATTTGGGTTGAAATCACCACCCTAGCGAAATGGGCATGATAAGATCAAATTTTTTCAGCTCTGGGCTTGGCTATGAATTATACTGAAGCCTGTTGCCGTTCTGCAATTGCCCAGTGATTGTGAGAGGCCTCATTATCTGCCAAAAGATGAAACCATATTTATTTAGAAAACAGTCCTAAGAAAGCACGTGCGCTGATTGGTGAAAAATCGTGTTTGTATAACTTAATGGAGACACAGAACTAGCGTGCGCTGTTCACATGGCGCGAGCAAAGAGAATTTGCATTTTGATAATCAAAGTTAACAAGTTGTTTTCTTTTTTCTCGTCGTGGTGTTTTCTAAAAGAAATAGAAAACATGTACTTCGTGTTTCTATCGAGTTATACAAACACTCGTGAAAGTTTGGGAGAACTCAAAAAAACTGTGGAAACACTCACCTGCGGCTGGTGTTCCCACAGCATTTCTCGTTCTCCCAAACTTCCACTTGTGTTTGTATAACTTGATAGAAACACGGTATATGTTTTTGCGGGCCCAAGAGAGGCCCGCAACCCTAATCTTGACAGTGACCAGCGGATTCCGTATTACGCGTGCGCGCCACGTTTATAACAGGGACACTGAAACCGGAAGTTGAAATTTTGTTCCACCACTAAGAACGATCAGAATGCGAAAAATGTGTCAATCACAACAGTTTGTCACATTGGATACCGGATGCAGACCTCTGTCACATGGAAGATCAAAGTACATATTATTGATCCAAGATTCTGTTACTCCGGCTCAAAACTTCGCCGGACAAATATTAAAACCCAGCGCTCGTGAAAAATGTGTTTTGTTCACTAGAACTTGAGCTTGAAACATATGTAAATTTATATTCGTTTGAATCGTCAATGAAATGACCGTTTATAAAATCTCTGATTACGCAGAACGGGCCGAACAAAAATCTCTTCACAAACCCTGACTTCGAAGGGATAATACTTTAGGGTTAATAGCTATCACACATCGGCAAAAGTACTATCTATTTCTTAACAAACCAGCCACATCATGTTAAGATTTCAGCGAAATGGAAGAAAACCAGAATGTAATAATTCACCTTGATCGCGTCATTGCTTGACTCAACGAAGTAGCCATGGTTGCCCACAACGACACAAGCCGACGTTTGGGTAAAAAAATCACAGAATTATTGCCTCAGAGCTAAACCTTGAATGAGAACATTAATTCCAAGCTTTCCTTACGTGATTTAGACGAAAAAATGACCTCGGCGGGGTAGAAAAGAGAACGAAAGAAAAACAGAACAGACAGCATATATTAAAACAACGCGTGAATTATTCGGTGTTCGCAACGGAAGCGAAAATAAAGCTTGCTTCTGGATAATTTCACCCTTAAAAGCCAGCAAATGGTCCCAAATTACTCTCTGTATCCTTACAATGTCCTGTCTTGCATCTCTGAAAGATTTTGCCTCAATTTTGAGCAAATAAACATTCCTCCGCGACCGGCGCCTTCTCCTTCCGTGATCGAATATTTAATTAGCTAACTAGTGAGAATCGAAAGTAACGCCAATTTTCTGTCACGCTTTCAAAACAAGGCACGCATTACCATCTTCTCTATTGC
>JAHPZR010008446.1:0-10000 GCA_019787425.1 Platygyra sinensis
TGTGTACGGAAAGGTATACTGATGTATACTGAAGTACACATATAAGGCCTGTATAATGATCAGTATACGTCTGAATCCTTATACTAATGTATACTGCCTTGTGGAGATAACCTTATACCTAGTGTAAGGGAACCTTATATGAGTTGACAAAGTAGATTCAACTTGTTTGTTCTTTTGTATTACAAATGAAGGAAACGAAGGCTTCGGTTGCTGAAAACAGAGTTGTCATGTAAAATGTCCCCTAGCCTGTGGTAATGAATGCTTCGTACGGAAGAACTTACTTAGCGAATTTGACGGCATGTAAAGGAAGAAGCTTTAAGTCAGATAAACAGCTAATAAACGCAGGTCTTATTATCCTGTCTTTGGGCTTCTTTGCGGATTTCGTAGAGGTATTATGTATTGCAAAAAAAAACAACGCTTCTTTATGCTATTGGGTAAAGATATCCATAACGCATCTGTACACTCTCGAGTTTAAGCATTGCGCAAAACGTATCATTAAGCACTGCATGAAATGAGTAATTTCGTGGAATTTACGTGGCCGTGAAATTCTCGAGATCGCAAACGTGACGTGTTGGGGAGTGCTATGTTCCTGATACGTTCATTGTGGCGTGTCAGGAAAAATCATGGTCTCGGTACGTCACATGTGGCGTATCAAGGGAATTCAGGACTGACATTTACATCGTTTGCAACGGCACGCGTGGGTTTTTGTTTAAACGGCAAATTAATACACGGAGCTTATTTCTCTTTACGCGGAAACTAAGAATGTTCAAGTCAACAATGCGCGAAGATCTATATACTGAGCTTACATCATTTTGTTAATGTAATCTAGTGTATTCTGTTCAGAATCGTACATTGAGGCACGTAAGTCTTAAAATTCATATCAGTCTTCACTTCAGCTCTTTTGACTCTCGTTATGCATAGCTCTATTTCCTACAGGTGTCTACATTTAAACGCATTTTCGCGTAAAGGTATCTATAATTCATCTTTACGATGCTCTACGGATCGCGTAAAGGCATCATTAACGCATCTTTACGATGCTTTACGGATCGCGTAAAGGCATCAATAACACATCTTTACGATACTTAACGAATCGCGTAAAGCATCAATAACGCATCTTGTCGATGCTTTACGAATCGCGTAATTTCATTATAATGCATATTTACGATAAAGTAAGTAAAGGCATAGATAACAGAAAACTAAATAACATTTTTGATCACTTCCGACTACTATCTTTTATATTTACATAGAGTGCTAAAAAAAATCCGCAGCGGAACACTCCTTACATCTCACCGACCTACGTGGAGGCGCAACTCACCAATTTCGCAAAGCTTGAGAGCGGAATGCCCTAGGACCGGCTGCATGGGAGGACTTGCACCGGGCCCAAACCCATTTAACACTGCCGCGTATTTGATGCAAACCTTGGAACCCTCTAGGAGGCCTCTGGCCGATCTTAAGCTGTTAAAACTACCATGATGCAAAATCTATTTATTTAGTCCGACCAGTGGATTCCTATTATTGTGGTTAACGCTGTTAATCCGAACGCATCAGCGCATGCGTGATTATAAAGAGTGCCTTCAACAAAATTTGCCAACCAATATTTTTTCCAGTTTGGTTGTCAGTAAAATTTCGAAACACGAATCATGTAAATTCGTTTTATGGAAAATTTCGGCTTGGCTCAGGCTTGGCTCAGTAATGGTTTTTTACGCAACGCACGTTAGACTGTTTCATCTCTATGTATCGAGGTGAAACGCTTTCGTAAAACAAGCAGACCCAGGAATCGGCAGGATAATTTTTTCGAGCAATTTTATGAAGCCATGATTACCAATACCAATGAGACCAAAATGACTCTGTCATGTCAGTGATTTCGTTTTGATTAATTCGCTTTGGGCTCACAGCACAGAGTGAGTGTCAGCGGCTTTGCCGTGGGAAGACCAAACCTGGAGCCGTACATGACGTACCTGTCCAAAAGTCTTTGATTTGCCGATTTACCGCCATATTTGAAAGGTGTGAAGATTCGTTGAAGACGGTTTACCTATTCGTTGTTGCGATCTGTTAGAACTTAACCTGAGTTTTTAAGGCAAGGGATCTTAATTCAGTAATTCAACAAACGGTAAGAAGTGGAATTTGAAGAAACTGAAGACGATGGAAACTCCATTAAGCGAAGACTGCTTGTGAAAATCGATCGAGCGAGTCGCCTTGTCTTTCAGCGTCGAACTGCATACGGCATCGTGCAAGGAACGATTTCAGACACCAGGAGATGGATAGTCTTGTTCTTTGGTCTAATTGCAACACGCTTTATGACTTTGAACAACCTATGGGAGCAGAAATCATGACTGCTGAAAACGTTAGCCATGTCCAGGTAAGCTGTAGCCCAAAGTCAGTCATGAAAGCGAACAAGCTTGATATTCTTGATGTCTTGATCTGCTTTCCACAGCATACACTCAAAATCATTAAACATTGTTGAAATTATAGACATGTTCAAATCATTTGTAGCAAAGGAGACTACATAGAGATGTGCTCCTAACATGCTAAAAGTACATTAATTTTATAGTTCATTTTATCCCAAACTGCCAAAGGATGTTGTCTTGTCAGGACAACCCGTGAAGGGAGATATCATATACAGTGTAGCAACATACACAAATACATCCTCGGAGACCCAGGGGCAGTTAATGGGGCGGGAAAAATACTTACAATGCAGCCAGGCATAATAGTAATAATACAGTAATAATAACACAATTTCACCCGTGCTCCTCATACATGATTGGCAGTCCTGAATAGAACAAGATACATGTATTTTACACAACATGTGCATGGAAAATCATGTGTACTAAAGGCATTGTGGGCAAGTGTCAATTGACATCTCGATCAACAAACAATAAACAATCAATCAATCGGTCAACACTCAATCGACACTTCATTGACATCTTGATTGACACTTGATAAATGTTTGGTTGATAGTCAGCCAAGTGTCGAGCGACTCGTATACATTGATGGAAAATTAGTTGACTCTTGACCGAGATGTCAATTGAGTGTTAAGTGTCAACCAAAATGCCAATGGAGAGCCGTTCAAGGATATCAATCAAGGGTACCATTGGACTCGACTGCAAATGTGTTTAGTATACATGATCCTGCATGAGAACTATACATACAGGGTAAATCCATTGTTAAAAAAGTGAAACCTGCTTTGGTCCAAGCCACCCACACCACCAGACCTTATCTGACCTGCTTTGCCAAATACCGGTAGTCCATGTTACTATACATTGAACCCTCTAACTATTTTCTGATTGGCCAAAAGCATACAGTGAATTTTTGAAATCAGCGCCTGTGAAGTCATAACTGCAGATTATACAATAATCATCTCAAGGACACTCAAGGTCATGGGTAATCATGTCAAGTTCACACGCTTTGTGTTGCTTCCCATCAGTGAAGAAGCAAAAACATGACTTCCATTTTTTTTTTCGTTCAATGTATAATAAAGCAATCTGATAGCTTCATGGCTTAATTTTCTGAATGTAAGAATTTTCAAAACAGTGAGCTTGGCCAGGTCTTGAACTTCTTCTACTCAATCTGGGCTGAAGGACCAGCAATATGTTTATTCTGAACCTGTGTCTTTTTATGTTAAAAACACATTAAATAGTCAGGGTGCAAAGAAAACAAATTTACAGACTAGGCCCCCAAAAGTTCATCTCATGCAGTAATTATGCAATTTGAATTTCCCCTAATATTTGTAAGAAACTTCACTTGCCTATTGGGCAAGTTACAGACCAAATCCATGAGCCTGATTAGAAACTCCATCAGCCCTGAGCAGCAGAGCCCTTTCTTTGCACACTGTACAATGAATGTGTATGTTGTTGTGTCATTTGTACATGTACATGTAGCTTTAATACTATTTGCCCTAATTAAATCTTCAGGTTTCAGGCACTTGCACTGACATAGCTGACATTCTTACTGGGTGAAACTACATACTGTATTTAGAATTCTTTGCACTGTAGTGCAGTTATGACCTTGAGGTTAGTGAAATGCTTGCTGTTTAAGCAATGAAAATGCTCCTTTAGTGCACGTACGTTGTATTTTCCCATCAGTGTTCCAGATAAGAGATGAGTCTCGTGTCAAAAACCCGACAGCAACCGCTACCTGACCCAACACTGACGAGAGGAAAAATCAGTTTGTTTACTTTTGCTATGAATTTTCTGTACCAGAAAGCATTCTGAGGTGTCAAATATCAAACATTTTTAGACTCCCAAAAGTCAATCCTTTATCTGTTTGCCCAACAACCCCCTACCCCCAACTTATCCCCTTAGCTTTACGTAGTGCTGCAGCTGCGGTTAAGTGTAGCTAGGTAGAGCTACCTTGTGCAACCCCACTGGAAATTACATGACCCCTTGCCACAAAAAAAAAAATTAACTGGAACACTGTCCCATGTATTTGTTATTTGATGCATGACTGGTTGCATCTACATGTACCAATGTAAGCTTGAACATGTCAAAACCTAGGTATCAAACGTTGCAAAATTTCTCCACAAGTCCTCAAGAAATACAACACAGTGGTACCATTTTATTGAGTTGATAATTTGTTGTCCAAAAATACATAGGGTTGTATGGTAAAAACTTCAAAGTACAGGTAAGAGTTCCCTTGTCTTAGAGCTCCTGGTTTGGATTTGACAAGTTACTTAATAAACAATAAAATATGTGCCAGTAGGGGACAAAAGTTCTTGTTGGTGTCTGCCAAACTTCCAAACTTTTACTGAGAAGCAACCATCAGTATCTCAATGAAATTCCTAAATTTAAACATTAAGCAAATTTAAACTACAACATGTGCATGTTATGTATGTTTTTTTTTTGAAATACATACATTGTATAACCTTACCTTATTCTGGGTCGACAGCCTGTTGTCACTTGTTATCAAATAATACATGTAACACTGTCTTGTACAGTGGGAGGCACAGTGGCTTCATGGTTAGTGTGCTTGACTCCAGAGCAAGGGGTCCAGGTTCAAGCCCTGGCTGGGCACATTGTGTTGTGTTCTTGGGCAAGACACTTGACTCTCACGGTGCCTATCTCCACCCAAGTGTGTAAATGGCACCATCGATAATGCTGGAGGGTAACCCTGCAATGGACTAGCATTGCATCCAGGGGGGAGTAGAAATACTCCTAGTTGCTTCATGCTGAAGATACCAGAATAAGCTCTGGCCTAATGGGCCACCATTGGCTCATATGCAGACTTTACCTTACTGTCTTGTACAATGTATATTCACAGTAAGCCTATGCTTTTAATAACAACAATTAAGTTACAATTATAATATACTTATCACGTTTCTATTTCTCTTAGACATCAATGGCAATAACAGGCCATCTAGAGGATAACAAACCTACAATGAATACTCTCCCATGGGCCTTGACTGATGAGTGGAAGGAAGAGGTGCATAGATGAGATGAGTTGCTAACTCAAAAAAAACAAATTGAAAGGTAAGGTGTTTATATACAGACATAATATTGGGGAAAAATATTTTTGTACTGAAAAATTCCACTCTCCTGATTTGTTTGCCATTTGTTTGAGAAACCTATGTACATAGGCCATTGCAGAAACGTGAGAGGACTGGGAAAGAGTATGGTTGTTTTTCCATTTGTTTGAAAAAGTAAGATGTTCAAATGAAAGATCAACTAAATTTGAGAGACTTTACCACGAATAGAAGTATTTGGAGGAGGAAAAAGGGCAAAATGGTAGCTCTTCAATTGTCACCCAAAATAGAGAGTTTGTATGGATTGGGTAGACAGGCCAAAAAATTATGAGTTTGTATGGAATTTTGCAACTTTTGCAAGGCTCCCATTTGGACAATTTTTCGCTGAAAACTCTTAAATTTGGTTGGGTAGCTTTTCATTCATGAACATTTCACCTGAGATGTTTAGATTTTCAATTCACTACTTGCACAATACCATAATGCACCTCTTTAACCCCCCAAAATTTTTGCATACTCATTGTTTGCAATTTCTCCTGGGACATGAACATGTCTCAAGAGTAATCTAAAACAGTGCCTATGCAAATTTTTTGGGGGTAAAAGAGATGTATTATGGGATTTGTGCAAGTAGAGAATCTAATCAATATAAGAAACTCGCCCCAGTGCTCTCACGTTTCTGCAATGGGCTATGTAGTACATGTATGCCATACTTCATATAACTAAAGGTATATATGAGTGTTGTGCCGCGTAGCACTATGAACACAAATGGGTGGAACAGAGAATTAACTCTGAAGTGTAAATTAAAATGCTAATTGACCCCATGAATAACCCACTGGGCGTTAGCCCTAGTAAAGGGAATCAGAGAAACACACGAGGTAGAGAAAAAATATTTTGATCTCGGTGGGAATCGAACCCACGACCTACGGATTAGATCTACCGTTGCTCTGCCGACTGAGCTACGAAGTCGGACAGAGAAAGTCGGGGACGATTTAGGTGGTGAATCACAGCGAAGAGAAAGGTACATATGAATGTTGTGCCGCGTAGCACTATGAACACAAATGGTGGAACAGAGAATTAACTCTGAAGTGTAAATTAAAGTGCTAATTGACCCCATGTATAACCTACTGGGAGTTAGCCCTAGTAAAGGGCATCAGGGAACCACATGAGGTAAAGAAAAAAACCCTTTCCATGCATACGGCGGCTGAGCCCGCAGTACGAGCGGCAGTCAAAACTTAGCTGCCTTACCAAAATGACACGATAATAGCCCTTTTTTTCGCAGGTAACAAAAATAGAGACAATGCTAAAGTTGCTTTGGCTTCTTCTAATAGTTAACTCGAGAATTCCGGGTTTAGTTGGACGAGAAACAGGATATTTTGTTCAAAATAAGACAACTATCACCCTACCTGGCGACACTCGACGAATTACAAGCGAGTTGCCATGCCGGACGCCGGCGACTCAGATTTGGCGCCAAATTAGAAGCTTGGAGACACAAACTTCTTCTTGTTTTCCACATTTTAAGAACTGATAGGGTTTTGACAATTTTAAATCCCTTTTCGTGAATATTTAGTGCCATCTCCAGCGACAAGAGTTGCCTGGCTTCAATGGCTTTCCTGCAAACTTACATTGACGTCAGGACAGTAAAGTTTTTCCCGCCTTCTGAATTCTGATTGGTCAATTCAAGTTTCCTGCGCGCCGACCGTACGCAAGGTTATATGTACCCTGACTTTCTCTTCAGCGCAATTCACCACCTAAATCGTCCCCGACTTTCTCTGTCTGACTTCGTAGCTCAGACAGCAGAGCAACTGTAGATCTAATCCGTAGGTCGTGGGATGGATTCCCACCGAGGTCAAAAGATTTTTTCTTTACCTCGTGTGTTTTTCTGATTCCCTTTACTAGGGCTCACGCCCAGTGGGTTATTCATGGGGTCAATTAACACTTTAATTTACACTTCAGAGTTAATTCTCTGTTCTACCATTCATAAAACTAAACCTGAGTCATTTAATTAATTCAACAGAAATGGGAATGAACCTAGCGAGGCAGAGGATGTACAGCATGGAAGTGATCACAGTCTGGATTCTGATGTCAATTGAAGTCTATAAAATGTTTAACAGAAGAACAAAATTCAGAGTGTTCAACACTGCCTGAAGTCTCCGAAAGAAGACTTTCTACCACCCCATAATGCCTTCAATGACGACACTAAGTGACAACAAACTGCAGGGCATCCTCTGTACGGAACATCTTCGTGGACTGGTGCTCATAAAAAGTAGTGTAGAGAACATTACAGTTGCAATTAACAAAGAAATGCATTTCACCAATTGATGCACAGAGATCACGCAAGGATTAATGGGATTCGGTGACAAAACAACTGGTTGCAGCAATTCAAGAAGGATTAGTCATTGTCTATAGACATCAAAAAGGATGTAGAAAAAAATGGTTCAAAGTTTGAAAGAAGGATGCAATAGACTGCATTAACTTGCAGACTGGCAAGTTATTTCCAGCCAAGGAACTTTAAATCCTTGTGTCCACGGAGGCCAAGGAAAGGGAACTTGTAGCCTACATGTTATCCTTGTGTTTCCATTAGAAATCAGAGGACATTTTACATATAAAATAGCTGTTTGTTGTATACCACAGTTAGTTTCATTTGGATAGTACAAGCTAAAGAAGCACGAGACAACTTCCACTGGGTTGAGTTTAAGATAGAAATCGATCAGATTTTAATTTGTAAATGTTTAATTAATAAAACTAGCAGGGAAGAAATCGATAAAAATGGCGTTTAATAATGAAGCATTTTCAAATCTGAGATTTGTATTCCTAAAACCCTGTCACTAAGAGTGCTGAAAACAAATTTCTTTCCAGCTGAAAACCAGTGGTCATTATTCACAAGATATACGAAATCAGCACAGGTTCCTTCCACACCACATTCAGTATACCCCTTGATTTTCCCATTATACATACTGTATACTGACATGTGGCCTGAGCTAGAAGGAACCCTACCACAAGTGTAAAATTCCGTATACAAACCTACATACCTCCCAGTATACCTCCTGTTATACACAGTATACATGATGTATACTAAAATGTGTACTGACATATAAGGAATCCTACCACAAGTGTAAAATTCCGTATACAAACCTTCCACGTACCTCCCAGTATACCTCCTGTTACACACAGTATACATGATGTATACTGAAATGTGTACTGATATATAAGGAATCCTGCCACAAGTGTAAAATTCCGTATACACACCTTCCACGTACCTCCCAGTATACCTCCTGTTACACACAGTATACATGATGTATACTGAAATGTGTACTGACATATAAGGAATCCTGCCACAAGTGTATAAGATCCTGGTATTTTTCTTGGCATACCCTGAAATATACTGATCATTATACGGACCTTATACATCCTGCCTCATCCTTATATTTGCCTTATACCAATAGATATACTGACTGTATACGACCTGAGGAAGGGTCCTTATACAGACCATTTCATGCAGTGGGAGTTTCTTAGATTAAAAACGATTAGTCTCTCTTCGTAACTATTGTAAATTACCATTTGTAATTACGTTAGTTTATTAGTGGTCTTGTTATAATTGTTCTTAATTATTATTTGTAATTCCATTAGTTTATTAGTGGTCTTGTTGTAATTGTTCTTAATTATTATTTGTAATTCCGTTAGTTTATTAGTGGTCCTTAGTCACTGTTGTCAATTTTTGTCTCCTTTGTCCTCTTGTTGCTTTTAGTATTTAGCTATACCTAGTAGTTTATTAATTATTTTTGTTAACATGACCCGCCTAGACAAGCTTATGCTATCCGCGGGCATGTTTAATGTTTAATTTTTAAATTTGAAAGCAAAATAAAATGTATGTATGTATGTATGTATGTATGTATGTATGTATGTATGTATGTATGTATGTATGTATGTATGTATGTATGTATGTTTGTATGTATACAGTGATATTATTGATCGAAACTGCATGCATGTGCATTATAATTTTTCAATCTTGTATTTTTTATAAAAAACTAATGCGACCAGTTTTGACCCAGCAATGACGCAACCAAAAATGGTTACTAAACAACAAAACCCTCCAAGGGTAAGGGAAAACTGCATAACAAAACAGTTTCATTTTTGTTTCACCTTTTGACCTTGTACCGAATGTTACTTGCCACTTGAACGTCTTCTAATTTAATTGAAAAATACAAATGACAAAGAGTGGCAACCTTACCGTAGCATATCCGATAAAGAAAAGCTGGTCAACACTGAAATCCAGGCCAGGTAACCGTTCCTCTTTTCCATTGTCCTTGACCCAGGATTGATAAGCCTAAATATTCAATTAGAGTAGGTCAAGATGGAAATAGTTAATGTATAACGAGTAAAGTGTTTCAGCGACATGTGACCTTTCAATGATGAAGCAACGCTTTGAGATTGAGTAAAGTTTAGATTTTGCAGGTAGAAAATAAATAAATCAATAAATCAATAATCTCGCGAAGATGGAAAGAGGCAGATTCCTTAACATTTACCCTCTCTTCACTTTTGTCAAGA
>JAHPZR010008446.1:20000-25000 GCA_019787425.1 Platygyra sinensis
CTTATTTGTTCCTTGCCAAGTGACACAAATGGCGGCTGTACAAATACCCTTCGTTAAAAAGCTGTAAACAAAACTTCAAGAAACGTACTACACGATTTTAAAGTATAAGAATGAAATAACAATTGTGCCAAGTTTCGTTTTCATGGAGTTTTTTTTACGTCAATGATGTTTTCGTAAAGAAGCGTGAAATTTGAAGATTTTAAGTTGCGAAAACCGCCATTATATGCCAATTTCGAACTTTCTTAAATTTTGGCCGCAAAATAAATCGTTGGAACTTTAAACTATTTTTCCTTGAATAAGTTAACCCAAAGGTATGTTTTGGCGAAATAAAAGAAAAATCGATTTTTCGCCGGTGTCTTCCGATTCTCGACATTCTCAGAAAATCACTCTTAAGCCCTTGTATTTGTATTTTGTATTTTGTATTTCACGACACGGTGAAATTTTTTCTTATTATAGAATTTTGATAAGCAGGATAAAAAAATTCTGTAATTAAGGTTAGCAGATGTCATTTGATACCATGATTGTAGCGTCAATTGATAAAGAGTGTTAAAATCTAAGTCTTGGAATGTGTTGGAAACTGTTTTGAGCCACCTTAACCAATAAAAGCCACATAGAGCTTCATTCTTACAAATCTCTGTTAACTGGCTTGCGAAGCACTTGAAAACTTTTCTGCACAATCATCCTGTTCATTGCCATGCTGTTTTCAAAATAATCCTTGCTTGCGTTTAACTGAGGAAAAACATCAGGTGAACATTAGTAGTATGAATAAAGCATTATGGAAAAAAAGACAAACATGATATCTTATGCAGACTCTGCTGTCCAAAAGGACTAAGACAAATCCAGTTTGTGGGTGACTGATTACTCACCGTTGAGTAATGGCTGTCAAGTTTGCTGTCGTCTAAGATGTAAGGAGGGTAACCCACGTCCTCTTTGATTGCAAGGGCCTGGATTGACATAAACAATCAAGGTTTTATTACATAAATTGACAATCTAAATAATGCACTATGCACATGTCCTAATATCAAACAGTCATTTTTAGATTTGTCTGTGCTTTCTGCGCTTTTCATATGTGAGCTTTTCTTATTGTTTCTCATGGATTTTCTCCACCAGGAATAAGGAAAACGATTACAAGCCCAGTATGCAAAGGTACTTCAACCGTCTATACTCAAATTGAGTGTTCATAGTTCGCGAGCCCTTATAAAAGTAGTCGACAGGTCAGCGATTCCCTTCACAACTTTAAAGTCGTTTTTCGTACTGCTTCCGATAAAGCAATGACGGGAACACCAAAAGAAGTGTCAACATTATCTGGCATTACTAACTCACATTTGGAAATTTAGCTATTCGCAGTAAACTACCAAAGTGTTATTTTTCCGAGCAAACCGTCACACAAAAAAACACAAGGTTATCAATGAATTGTACGTCAGCTGTCAGTGATAATGTGCCAATATGCGAACATAATTTACCCAGACCTAGTTCCACTCCAATTTGAAACAGGCCAGGCAGTATGACTGAGGGACAAGCCAATATCACACAGCAAGTACCTATGCCTGCTTAGGAATGGCTTGTTTTCAATATACCAAACATTTTCTTTGGGGTTGAAATAGGATTACAAAGAAAAACATCAGGGAATTGCTTGGTCTTCCATTATAAACGAATTCGGCATCTCACTCCATTTAATTATAATGTTCTAATTAAAGTTTATAATAGCCTTATATAACCACATTTTGATTATTGCAATGTCGTGTGGGGAAACTGTAATAAAGGCCTTTCTGAAAAACTGCAAAGGCTTCAAAATCGGGCAGCTCGCATCCTAATGTCTGCGAGCTATGAAAGTAATTTGGATGATTTGTTCCGGGCACTAGGGTGGAGAAGACTCTATTATCAAAGATTGGAACAGAAGTCTATCCTAATGTATAAATCATTACATGGCATAACACCTGATTATCTGAGATCAAGATTTGTATATCGTGACAATGCAAGTGCTTATCGTTTAAGGAATACCGAAAATAAACTAGTTCTTCTACAACCTCGAACTGATTATCTCAAGAGAAGTTTTTTTGTACAGCGGAGCTCAGTTGTGGAACAACTTACCTGTAGACCTAAGACAAGCGTCCTCACAGACCGATTTCAAATCTAAATTAAGTCGCCACAGTTTTAAAGTAATATCTTAATTTTAAGTAAATTTTAGACACGGCCTTCATGAAAGCAGAATTTTTATTTATGTCTTTTATTTGAATTGTTATTGTTAAATTTTATTGTAGTTAGGTAGATAGTTATACTATTATAATTAACTAAATTGACTGATCGAAAAACCGTGTATAAATAAAGTTATCTTATCTCATTTTATAATTTTTAAAATATATCTACGTTGGAAATGATTCTTTCAGTCACTGAGAAACTTGATAAATTTTTCAATACAGAAGTAAAGATGAATCCATGCTGCACAATGGTTAGCTTACTGCCGGTTCCCAAAACTAAAGTTCAATATATTAATTTGGCCTAAAATTACACAATCTGTTTTTTTCTGGCCGATGGATAAAACAGTTTAATAACTGGTAACGGCCATAGGGAAGAAAGTCACGAAGAATCTGACGGTGCCTTCTATATACCAAAGTTAAACAGAGCTAACTAAAGACTGTAGAAGATCAAATAATGAAACGACCTCTGATTCTACCGGATAATGCTTTGGTTTCTCTATACCTTTTCCTTGGCGGATTGTTTTGTCGCGCTATCCATCCAGTCTGCAGACTTGAGGTTATTAATGAAAGCTTTGCGAAGACGGGAAGTCATATCTTTTACCTGAAAAATAATCAAACAATAATAAAATAAAAATCAGCAAAGCTTGGAGTCTGATTTACTGCCACTAGAGACACACAGAAAGGCGAGACAGCAATCTCCCCGTTACCTGCATCAGGGCCGTACCTAGGATTCTTTGTCTGCGGGGGCAAACTCCACAAACCTTCACAGGGATCTCCCGTATACAGACAGGGTTTCTAGTCGGACGTTTTGTTTTCACCCCTATTAGTTTTCCTGGCGGGGGCAACTGCCCCCCCTGCCCCCCCGCTATGTACGGCCCTGTGCATCATCAGTGTAACATCGCTAGCAGGGGACGTTTAAGAACGCACAGACTTATCACAAAGAGTAGGGCAAGGAGTCCTTGGTGTTGTGGTGTGACATTATTATTTTATGGGTTGGCGGTTTACACAGGCTTAAACTCTTTCATCCCTCCGGCCCCCATTGGACATAAGTGTCCAAAGAAATATTGCTAGGTATATTAATGTTTAATCTGTCTTTAAAATCTGGGAAGCCGCTGACACTGAAGACTCGTCCTTCTTTGATAAAAAAGGATTCCGTTTCTTTATAATGTGATTTGTAACTCTTCATTTAGAGCAATAAAATTGATATGATATATCCCCCCTTCCAAAGCTTTCACATCAAAATAAAAGCAAGCAACCTAACATTAAGCACTAACTGAGTACTGATTCTCGGTTGTAAAATCCGCATTCGGGCTACTAGGGACCAAGAAGGACGTTGTAAAGGAAAGCCGTTTGGTACGATCCAACTGACTGTAAAATTGTAGTTTGCTGAGAAAAACCCTTTTCTCATCAACGTTTTAAGTCTCCGTTAGAAAATTACGTTAAGCGATAGACACTGTAGAAATAAGTTAATTTGTCAGGACTCATAGTTTATGTATCAGGCATATACATCTTACTGTTGTTTTTGTAGATTCGTCAAAATTCGCATCCACATATAATCTTCCTAAAGTCATTCCCATCGGTCTAAGCATGCTCTCCAGACAATAAGACCACCTTTTGTATTCTCGCACTCCAATTATCGCCTCCTGGAATTGTCGCTTAGCCTGGACAAACTGAGAAGGCATTGACATAACGTAATTGTCGACAACACGCCACATGATGTAGTTCTTGACAGTATCTTCGGATCTAAAGTGGAGTTTAAACAAGAAAGAATGTTCATAAAATCTAGCATGAAAATATTTTATCCTGCCCCAAATGGTTAACCGTCATGGTTACGTTTCGCAATTCATCGTCGTTTTGGCAACTCCATTCAGCTGTGACATCACATAATGAAAAGACGGACGAACAAAACCAATTCCTCTTTTGATTCCAATTCCTTTAGCCCAGAAATTAACCTGCTTAGATCCGCTACATTCATGTTTTAACTTGTTCAAGGAGTTTCTGTTGAGGGATTTAACTTGTTTTTGTATCCCTCAGTGGAATTTCTAGTAGTTCCTAGAAATGTGTGAACGCAGTCGGAACAGTTTTAGTGTTAAGAATGCTTTCTTTATCGTTCCACAGTAGCGCAGTCCTATATGTAAAACAGAACTGAACACTGCCACTTTACAACATGTGTGAGGACATCAAGAAATGCGCAAACGCAATCACTAGCATTCAGAGTGCATTCACTATCGTTCCACAGCAGCACCGTCCTATATATAACAGAACTGAACACAGCCACTTTGCAGTGAGGTTACGAAACTTCCTCTTTATTGCACTAAGCATTATTACCAGCTTAGTTAACATGGTCCTTTTGGACTAAAATACTCACGTCCGTTTGTATTGGTTAGCAATAGCCTGGAACAAATCGAGGTACGTCTGTGACGATCGATAATAGACTGATTCGTATCTATTGAAAGTAATTTTCTGATGGGAAAACGCAGCATTCAGGAAATCCTCCATAAAGCCTAACTGTAAAACAAAAAAGCACAAATATTGGTTACTGCAAGTTATAATCATTTTGTTGACTTTAAAAGTTACCATGAAAATAGCATAAGTCGTTAAAGCATGGCCGGTATTTTTTGGAGTTGCTAGTCGCGATAACCTTTCACGAGAAAGTTCCCTAAAATTAATCAGGAATGACGAATTAAAAGCATACCTTCAACTTCATCATCAAATAGTTTCAATAAATCTAATCAGGTAATGTCAAAATGTTCGCCGAGAAAACTAAAACCGCATTTTAGTTGCGGATGAGATTCGTCTTTT
>JAHPZR010008446.1:27500-30035 GCA_019787425.1 Platygyra sinensis
TGTTTACCTTACATTATTCTACGTAAATGACTCAGTTGGTTTGACGAAAAAAACCGCTATTTCTCCACGACTTCTATGTGTGCGACCGCTATTCTGGCTTTCCACCATTGCACAGGAAAGCCAACAAAGTGCTTCAAGGGGGCGTGCCCTTGCCTTTTAAAGGATCGCTCCGTGTTTAAGTAACGATGGTTAGCTCTTAACGGCCGAAAATCATGTGCAAACGTGAAAAATGCCGAGGGATCGAGTCCATTTAGTCTATTCTTTGTCTTATAACACTCGATAGCGACAAAAATAACCTTTTTTGTTCAAATGTTGCCGTTTGAGGAGCTTTAGGCGCTCTTCATAGGGCATGTTAGATAGTTTTTAGTTGTTAGTCTTTCGTTGTGTGGAAAGAAGAAAAAATTATGCAGTGATTCTGAAAGAATTAGGTTGCTTCATCGAACGTGCGAAGTTTGAGCAAGCATAACGTAACCCCAAATTTTGGGGTTTTAATTTCCGGTTTGTGTGGTTTTCGGGGTGCCTACAAAAAAATTCCTCAAAAAATTAAAAAGGCGAATCAATCGGAATAAGGGCGTTTTCGTTCATTGCATATGTTGCTTGACTTGCGTGAAAACAATGAAGGCAATCCATTTTCCACGAAAATTTGAGTGGTCAGTTCTTACACGGACACGCTCTTAAATAATGAAAATATTGTTGGCAAAGGGAGAGTAAAATTGTTAAAATTATCACCCTTAAAAGTCTGTTATTCTGGGCGATAGATCAGACTTATGAGAGCAATTCAATCAGGCTTTCGATCAATACAGTGAACAGTGAATTGCTGTTTTACGTACACTGAAAGTTGAGTCCGTGCAAAAGTCATCTAATGTTTTGTCCAAGGAGTCGAGAGATCGACCTGAACGGTAGTCTTCTCTAAGTGATTCTATTATATCTCCTGAAATTCTTTCTGGATTAATCAAGGACTGAAAAACAAAATGGGAAGAAAATAATGAAAATATAAAATGAGAAGTTCAGTATAACAGTAAATGGCAGAAATTCGAAAGCTTTGTTTATTTCGCAACGAAAGCCACAGTTATTTTCTCAAAGTTGTTTAATTATAACTTGCCAATACTAAATTTTAGATTTTCTTAACCTTACCTGAAACAATTTTGTTTTCAAAATCATATATATTCATCATCTTCCGATCGGAATCCACCCCTCCTCCAAGAAGACGTGCTATGGTTTTCATGTATGTTTTGTACGCCTTCCGGACCTGTTGTTAAATCATGAGAAAAGCGCCTTTTGTTAGAAAGAAAGTTATTACTCTTTACTCTGAGTGTCATAAATTATGGAAGGTGGCGTGAGGTTTAAAAGTCAATCGCTTAGTGTGGTAATGCGAAATCAAGCACTCGGAATTGGTGATACTGCAGTTTTTTAGTTCACTTGTAAAAGGTATTACAGTCGAACGTCCCGTAAGCGACCACCCAAATGTCAAGCCAAGGTGGTCGCTTATGGAAGATGGTCGTTGACAAGAGCGACCATCAAAGCATGTATTAATCTAGAAAGGCAAGCTTAATGCTTGTATCATGGATAAGTTCATGACCACTATAAAATAAGATTTACATTACATTTCTTTTATAGCTTAACTATAAGGAGCCACATTTTTCATCATTAGAATGTGGTAAATGCCGAGACTTAACCCATGCGCCAATGCCGTGTTTTATTCATGTAAATGTCCATTTCCAGAAAAAATCTTTGAGAAATTTTCGCTTCTTGTACTGGCTAAAAATACGATAATGTTACAACACCTCATTATCCATTTTTTCGCTTTATTATCTGTCCTGTGATCACTTACGGGAGGTAAAAAACAAAGGAAAATTTCAAGCTCTAAACGTGGTCGTAGTCGCTTACAAGAGGTTTCAAATATAGTGATTTGAGTTGGAAACTTTTGATATTTTGGAAAACTGGTCACTGAGGAGAGGTGGTCGCAACCGGTGGTTTTACTGTATTAGTTGGTCATTCTCATAACATCTTCTGTTTTTTACTGAGTTTTGAATTATCGATTGTTGGACTGAGAATCATGGAGTTATTTACTGCACCATGCATTGATTGAAAGCTCGGAAATTCTCCTTGTCAGAAATATCATGTGCTTAGATGTTTTTGGCATTTCACTTGAATATGACGCTTTGCCACACCCATACAGACTTGTACAAATTGCTTTGACTCGAGTTCGATTATAGTCCCCGACGACTTGAGATCCAAAATGCAGAGAAATCTTACCAACCTTTCTAGCCTCGCTTGAGTCCTCAAAATAGTAGCGTATACCCAGTCCTAACGAAGAAAAACTGATCTAAAAAACAGAAGATTAGAATGAAGAGAAAATGAAGAGTTAGTAAGTTACCCCCGAATTAGAAATTCTAAGTGGAATTAAGGATGACACTATTCCTCAACCTGCCCTAACCTCCCTTCTCTACCTTACAATGACTCTCACCAGCAAGTTCAGAAGCTAGCAAGTAATTAATGAATTATGCTAATTATTTTACTTTAATTAACGAAGCT
>JAHPZR010008447.1:0-36365 GCA_019787425.1 Platygyra sinensis
CGAAGTCAAACCGAAGATATCGCAGCGAAAACAAAAAATAACAGGGTTCAATGTTTTTTCTATTCAACTGAATATAGCGGCTATGCCAAAATTTTCAGGCGCTTGTGCCTAGACAACAAGTAAAACCACCTAAGATCCGGCCAACTTAGCACCGTTTTGCACTCACCCCTCTCAATCAATGTAGTTCAATCTGTCTACAGGAATATTCTCTTTTCCTTACAATCTTATGCTTTCATGGTTAAAACGTGAGTGCAGCAAAATTGTGAGTGGTTCTTTTATATGTTGTAAAAGCAAAATCACCCTACATAACTGCTTCTAGTTTGGGATCAGTGATAGACATAAAGGTTTTTTTGTAATGTGACATAATTTTCCTTTCTGAGGTTTTACATGCCTTCTTTCCACCTTCATTGGAATTGCTACATGTATGTTAAAGTTTGTTACTGCTTGTGCTACAAATGCCCCTGTTTGCTGTTAATTAATTGTTTTATTATCAAGTACATAAGCGAGAATAAATTTTAATCTACCAGTATATCCACAACCCTGTCATGTTAATAATAAATTAAATCACCTTGTGTCCCAATTATCTGATCCTGGATCGTATTTGTAAGTTGGTTTGAACTTGATGCTGCCTTCTTCAAAACCATTAAAGCATTTCTTTTCTTTCTGTTGTTTGATGAGTTGATCATTGGCTAGGAGTTCTTCATACTTCCCTTCATCTGCCAGTCTTCTCACATGTTCTGTATCCAGGTCACTGATCCTGTAATTTAAGTCTCCCAACCAGAATACGCCCTGGCAGAAACAAGATATAATTATGATGAATAATGTGAAAAGCTGGAGATAAGCTATGTGTTTAACAAAATGTATATATTCATGAAATGTAGTTTGAATGTAATATAATTTCAGCAGTCTCACAGGACGACCATGGTCTGTGGGCTCTCATACTGGGGTTTGCAGGGATTACATGTTTTGCTTGCCAGCTGTTTATCTTGAATGTAATTAATGCCTGTAGTGTGCTCTTGCTCCCTCACCTCCCTCCCTTTCACTGGCAATGGTAAGTATATGGGGTGATAGGACACTGACTCTGTCAGTGTGACAGTCCTGGTGGTTTGCTGCTCTCAGAGTTGCCATAGATACCTGTATGGTCTGCTTGAGGCCTCGATCATATCTCGGCTACAACTTTCCCAAGCTCATCAACTGGTGATGAGTTTAATATCACAACTTACTCATGATCAGTGATTGAAAAACGTTCCATAGGATCCATTAACTCCAGCTTGCTTTGAATATCTCTGTAGTCCTGTTGGTTAGAACAAACAATTTTTATTGATTTTTATTCAAGATAAAGGTATGCATCTTTCAGTAAAGAAACAATATTTAACTCCACTCACAAATGCGATTGTACAGGTCAGTTAACCCAATGAATGGGAACTGCAACAAGTTTGCCTCCAGATTAGAGTGGTTTGAGCCTGACACTTTACTCTGATGGTGCCCCTTCCCACCCTTAAGGAGGCTCGAAAGGGTTTTTCGTTGCTATATTGTTTGTGAAACGTTGGAAGATTACAAAGAAGGATGTTTAATGGTGCAGGCAAACTATATGTCTCCTTGCAACTCTATTGTTGGGCTTATACTTTAGGGTACTTGTGACGTCATATCAGTTACCATGGCAACGCACAAGGTCCACAAAAGCGTCCTCTAAATTTCAGTTTTTGTAAATTATCTGAGAAAACTAATTCGGTGACCTACCATTTTTATTTCTTTGTTGGAAAGTTCCCTAAATTCTTTAACTTTTCAGACAGTATGGAAAAAATTTATCTAGTAGAATTAAATATATTTAAAGAAAACGCGTTTTATGGCTTACAGAAAATTCCACTAGATAATTTTCCCCGAAACTTTTATATCTGAAGTGCCATCGTGAATGGTGCGTGCATGCAAAAAATCAAGATAGGTCACCGAGCAAACTTTCGAGCTAAAAACAAAATGTTTTCCGCAGCTTTTATTTCCGGTTCGCGCGATTTTACGCAGCGTTAACTTCCGGTGTGCGACTGGTGTGCTGATTTTAATACTGATTCAGCTGACGCGTGCATCTTAGTTAATCGGGTATAGATGCGCGCGTCAGCTGAATCAGTATTAAAATCAGCACACCAGTCGCACACACGGAAGTTAACGCTGCGTAAAATCGCGCGAACCGGAAATAAAAGCTGTGGAAAAAATTTGTTTTTAGCTCGAAAGTTTGCTCGGTGACCTATCTTGATTTTTTGCATGTCACGCACCATTCACGATGGCACTTCAGATATAAAAGTTTCGGGGAAAATTTTCTAGTGGAATTTTCTGTAAGCCATAAAACGCGTTTTTCTTTAAATATATTTAATTCTACTAGATAAATTTTTTCCATACTGTCTGAAAAGTTAAAGAATTTAGGGAACTTTCCAACAAAGAAATAAAAATGGTAGGTCACCGAATTAGTTTCTCAGATAATTTACAAAAACTGAAATTTAGAGGACGCTTTTGTGGACCTTGTGCATTGCCATGGTAACTGATATGATGTCACAAGTACCCTTAAAGTATAGCCCAACAATAGAGTTGCAAGGAGACATATAGTTTGCCCACACCATTAAACATCTTTCTTTGTAATCTTCCACCATTTCACAAACAATATAGCAACGAAAAACCCTTTCGAGCCTCCTTAAGGGTGGGAAGGGGCACCATCAGAGTAAAGTGTCAGGCTCAAACCACTCTAATCTGGAGGCAAACTTGTGCAGTTCCCATTCATTGGGTTAACTGACCTGTACAATCGCATTTGTGAGTGGAGTTAAATATTGTTTCTTTACTGAAAGATGCATACCTTTATCTTGAATAAAAATCAATAAAAATTGTTTGTTCTAACCAACAGGACTACAGAGATATTCAAAGCAAGCTGGAGTTTAATGGATCCTATGGAACGTTTTCAATCACTGATCATGAGTAAGTTGTGATATTAAACTCATCACCAGTTGATGAGCTTGGGAAAGTTGTAGCCGAGATATGATCGAGCCTCAAGCAGACCATACAGGTATCTATGGCAACTCTGAGAGCAGCAAACCACCAGGACTGTCACACTGACAGAGTCAGTGTCCTATCACCCCATATACTTACCATTGCCAGTGAAAGGGAGGGAGGTGAGGGAGCAAGAGCACACTACAGGCATTAATTACATTCAAGATAAACAGCTGGCAAGCAAAACATGTAATCCCTGCAAACCCAGTATGAGAGCCCACAGACCATGGTCGTCCTGTGAGACTGCTGAAATTATATTACATTCAAACTACATTTCATGAATATATACATTTTGTTAAACACATAGCTTATCTCCAGCTTTTCACATTATTCATCATAATTATATCTTGTTTCTGCCAGGGCCGTATTCTGGTTGGGAGACTTAAATTACAGGATCAGTGACCTGGATACAGAACATGTGAGAAGACTGGCAGATGAAGGGAAGTATGAAGAACTCCTAGCCAATGATCAACTCATCAAACAACAGAAAGAAAAGAAATGCTTTAATGGTTTTGAAGAAGGCAGCATCAAGTTCAAACCAACTTACAAATACGATCCAGGATCAGATAATTGGGACACAAGGTGATTTAATTTATTATTAACATGACAGGGTTGTGGATATACTGGTAGATTAAAATTTATTCTCGCTTATGTACTTGATAATAAAACAATTAATTAACAGCAAACAGGGGCATTTGTAGCACAAGCAGTAACAAACTTTAACATACATGTAGCAATTCCAATGAAGGTGGAAAGAAGGCATGTAAAACCTCAGAAAGGAAAATTATGTCACATTACAAAAAAACCTTTATGTCTATCACTGATCCCAAACTAGAAGCAGTTATGTAGGGTGATTTTGCTTTTACAACATATAAAAGAACCACTCACAATTTTGCTCACTCACGTTTTAACCATGAAAGCATAAGATTGTAAGGAAAAGAGAATATTCCTGTAGACAGATTGAACTACATTGATTTGACGATCTTAGGTGGTTTTCTTTTTTTCTGCAAAAGCGCCTGAAATTTTGCATGCCGCTTTCAATTGAATAGAAAAACATTACCCTGTATTTTTTTTCGCTGGTTTGCTCTTCGTTTTCGAGATATTACGTATGCAAAAACTTGTATTTGTTGTCACGCCAGCACGTGACTGCAAAGACGGTAATTTCACTTAAAATCCCGCAGAATATTGATCTTTGCAGCGTGCAACCTTGAAAAAAATGCTGATTTGAGGTAAAAACCGTTAGAATGTTGATTCCACGTTAACGTGCGACCGCAAAGACGTTAATTTCACTCAAGTTACAGGCAAATGTTAATTTTACGCAACGCGCAAGCTTTAGACAATGTTGATTTCAGGTCATTTACGGACAGTTGAAATTTTGACTTCACATTATCGCGCCGCGCAAGGACTTTGATTTCACTTAGAGAACCGTGAAAAGTTCATTTCACGCAGCATGTAAGCTCAGTTGAAAGGCCACGTGCAAGAATGTCCGCTAGATTTTTCGCTGAAATCGAACATGGCCAACACAGCTGCAAACTTCGCATGCCAATTTGTTTATAGCTGTAGAAAACTGCCTTGCACTTATTTCCCCTCGTTTCTATTGCGTATTCCAGAAATAAAGTATGCTAAAACACTTGCATGTCACAGTCCGCGTCTTTTGGAACTGCTTTGTTACACAGTACTATTAGCGTTGTTTCTCTTTGAAGTTTTTTTCAAATGCTGACTTTAACTCCTAGGGTTAAGAGTTCCCAGTTTTATTAGAGTCAGGGTTAGGGTTACCGCTCGAAACTAGGGTTAACGTTGAAGGTTAGGGTTACGGAACAAGGTTAGGGTTAGTATGATTCTTGTTAGGGTTAGGGGTAGCACTCAAGGTTAAAGTTATTGCTTAGGGTTAGCGCTACTGAGCGCTTATTTTTTAGGCTTAGGGCTAGCGTTCAAGGTTAAAGTTATTGCTTAGGGTTAGCGCTACTGAGCGCTTATTTTTTAGGCTTAGGGCTAGCGTTCAAGGTTAAAGTTATTGCTTAGGGTTAGCGCTAGCGCTTATTTTTAGGCTTAGGGCTAGCGTTCAAGGTTAAAGTTATTGCTTAGGGTTAGCACTAGCGCTTATTTTTTAGGCTTAGGGCTAGCGTTCAAGGTTAAAGTTATTGCTTAGGGTTAGCGCTTCGTATTAGGTTAGAGTTAAGGTCAAGATACGTTAGTGTTACCGCAGTGTTAGGCCAAGGAAAACAATCTCGACTTAGGAAATCTAGTGCACGAATCGATGCGTAAATCAAGTCAATGAATAGTGCCTAGAGATAGAGGCTGAACGTTTTGCAAATCGGCTACGTCAGTGACTTAAATGTTTAAATGTTTCTACGTGAAATTATTTTTTTTGGTAAAAAACTGCTCGTTCCATGAAATGATTATTTCTGACAACACTGAAAGAGGAAGCCTTAAGCTAACATGCTGCTCATGCCGAAAGAAAGCATATGAAACGGAAAATTTATCAGCAAAGGAACGCTGAAATACAAAGCAAAACTTACATTTGAGCTGAAGTTTTCTTCTTCCTAACCTGCGATCAGGCGTTCTTTGTCTTCAGTTTTTTCTTCGCGGCGGGCTCGATCCTGTCACAACTCAAAGTAATCATCTGCTCGGAAATCCACGATACACACTCACGGAACGCTTGCTTGCCAATTTAACCCACCTGCGATTTGTCTTTGGCTTCTGTTTGGCCCGTAAAAATGGCTTTCAATCTGTTTAATTTAGCCGGCAACTTTTCAACTCTACACTCGGTACAGGTCAAATTTCAAGGACTTTGCTGCCTGGCCTTTCTCGCCAGTCCCCGGCCGTGTCTGAGTCACACACTAAGGCGAGCTATAAGTCACGCACACAATGCTCACGGCGCTTTACGTATGAAAGATTATTATGGGATATCCCAGAAATTTTTGCAGCGAAGGTTGTTGGATGGCTGATTTCAAGAAAATAATAAGAGTCTAGAAAGCAGTTCTAATTTCCAAAACTGACACACGCCGAAGTTTGGCAAATGAGCCATAAGTCCAGGACGGATGCTTTGTTTTGGAAGAAGAAGCATTTCTAGACTCTACCGCCTGGCTCACTTGTTCTTCAATGGCTAAGTTAACGGCGGACTTAAACCATGATCTCAGAACAAAAACATTCCTCGGTTCTTTGAGCAATGCTGGGTGACTTAACGAGGGTCAAAGGCTTAATGATGCCAAATCTCCTACCAGGCGGGCGCAAATATTCCTCGAATAAGCTTCAAATATCGCTGGAAATAACGAGCAAACTCTGCTTAACTAACAGGTAAGCTCTGAATTTGTGTTATCGAAGTAATCGATGCTTTGCGCGCCAAAACCCGACGTCACAAAGGCAGCTAAAAAAAAATCCCTACCAGTGAAAACGGCAGTTCAGTTACAAAGACACGAAGAAGGATTTTGAAAGAAGAAGAAAAACAACAACGAAAAAAAAAAAAAAAAAGATTTCACCGACCTCGAATCGAGCCCTCGAGTGTCACATCAAAACAAATTCGAATCAGCTTCGTTCGGCGCGTTATCCCCTTGAGCTAACGAAGCGGCGGTGAGAAATTATTGTGTTATAGTGACTTGATGCTTTAGCGAAACAAAAGGTTTCTTTTGTTTTTCGTTCAACAATAGATCACGGAGGGTTGTTTGCATACGTAATATCTCGAAAACGAAGAGCAAACCAGCGAAAAAAATACGGGGTAATGTTTTTCTATTCAATTGAAAGCGGCAAGCAAAATTTCAGGCGCTTTTGCAGAAAAAAAGAAAACCACCTAAATCGTCACTTAGTTGTCCCCTGAAAGTTTTCATCAGTGTCTGCAAGCTTGCAAATAACAGTCAGTCATTGGACAAATGCGCGGTGAATTTTAGATTTTGACCAGCAAAAGCTTAGCCTGGTCGGACATCATGACTGTGCATATCTGTAGCCCAAATATCCGGAAAATATGGAAATTTTAGTTATTATTCAGTTCACAATATTATGCAAAAGGCGGTTTTGTGTTTCATTTCCACAGTCTTGTGCATCTACACAATCAAACTTTTTCCGTAATCGTGGACGCATAAAAGCAAAACATTTGCAAAATCAATTGATACCGTTTCGCATCAGTCAAGGCTGTTGCCTAACAGGTGCCCAGTCACCTGAGGTGCCTACACTGTAAGTTGTTAGTGCAGGCGACTAAAGTTTCGTTCAAGGAACCCAAGTGGGCGCCTAAACATGGAGTTTTCATTCCCATCTTATCTGTCCAATGAAATCGGTCAAAAAATCATTTACACAATAAATTAAATGAAAAAAATTGTTAATCTGGTCCTATTTTTCTTTATCACGAGAAATAGGGACCAAAACACAGCAACGAAGTCTCTCTCCGCTAACAAAACAGCCAAAACCAGCCTATTTGAAAATCGCTCTATAATGCATTGCAAGCAGATCACCAGGGTGGAATTTTTCAGACTGAATCTTCGATTTTCCTCTAATTGAGGAAGGACTTAGTACACAAAGGGAGAGATTGTTTGCTAGTGCTATGAATGTACCAGCAAGGTTTATGGGATGTAGGTTTTTTTTTTCAATCATAGTGAATAACCGTAAAACAACATGTACATGTTTGGATCACTGAGCACTATGTTGAAGCATTTTTGTTTAATTTTTTATTTCATTTCTAGTGAAAAAGGTCGGGCCCCCGCCTGGTGTGATCGTATTTTATGGACAGGATCTAAAGTCAAACAGCTGGAATATCGTAGTCATAATAGACTAAAAATAAGCGACCATAAGCCTGTCAGCGCTTTGTTTGAAGTCGGGGTAAGTGTTAACCTGTCCAATTACAAGTATTAAAACCTGCCTCTCTTCATCTACTCCCTTCTAAATGAATTATTGTTAAAAGGCATTTCCAATTTTGTGGGATAGAGGTCTTGGGTGGAGACCTTCCAAAGTCTAAAAGTGATACAACAGGCTCTATTCTACTGTCACAAGCATTAATCCGTCAATAAAATAATATGCTTTAACTTAATAAATAATGTTTTATTTGCTTTCAAGTCTGTAAAACAAGACAATTTGTAACTCTTAGTTCTTAGCATATTAGGATATATTCATGTACTTAGTTGTCAGTATTGACGGCGGAAGAGCCCTAGACAGGGAGCTGTTCAAATAAAGTATGTATGGATGGATGGACGGACGGACGGACGGACGGACGGACGGACGGACGGACAGACGGACGGACGGACGGACGGACGGACAGATAATGCATTTTGATATGATAGGCACAGGATAATTAACGAAATGTATTTTATATTTTGACAGGTCAGAGTTGTAAATGTGGAGAAAGAAAAACAAGTTATGGAAGATGTCATACGAAAACTTGACAGACATGAAAATGAAAACCTGCCTCAAGTCCAACTGGGCACCACAGAGGTATTGTACATACATGTATGGTGGATTGGAAACTTGTCAACTTCTATTAAATTTCAAGCTCAACTTGTTGGTTCTCATTACACATTGCAACACAATCATTTGAATTTTAACTCTGAGTTTGGTTCAACATCACAGCAGCATCCCCTGGCATTTTTTGACTTTTCTCTGCTCTGTGCAGATTATCTTCAAAGATGTCCAGTTTCTTGAAAAACAGACAGCCACTTTGAAAATTGTTAACATTGGTCAGGTGAGTATTTTAGGTTGAACTGGATATCAGCACTTGCCACTTCTTTCTACAACAAATTTGTGAATACTGTTAACTGTACCTTGCCCCTGCCCTCCATCTCTTCTTTCTTCCCTCTCGTTCCAACATCTCTCCAACGTTAAGGCTATTATTATACGGCTAGCTACATTGAGTAGGCAAGATGATCCAATTCCTGTGGTGTGATTGACTACCCAGGCGAGCAAGATGGCACAGTCTTGCTTCCTCAGGACTGTTTGCTGTGTCCAGCAAGAAAAATTCCCTGAAAGCTGTACAATAAATCCTTTATTATTTCACCAAACTTGTTCAGTCAAGATGGCTGGATTTTGGCCTTCAAGGCTGTTGCCTAACAATATTTCAAGGAGCCCAGAAGGGCAAAAGCCAAAAAGTTAGGAGCCCAACAAGTAATGTTTTGGGAGATGCTGCAAAAATTTAGGCACCCAAAGGACTTTCTTGGGTGCCCCAGGCTGCCGGGCTCCTGTTAGGCAGCAGCCTTGGCCTTGTTCATTTTTTGTGAGTTTATGGACCACTACTCCATCTCAGTTCTTAAAGTCGCAAAAACAATAACTTTGCCAATATCCAGCCATCTTGATTTCATGCTTAGTAATTAACCCATATTTATCATGCTTTCATTTGCTGTGAAACGCAGTCTGTCCTGTTGTGTGCCTAGCTATGTTCTGTTGTTGGAAGTAATAGATAAAACCTTAAAATAGTGTAACTCAGATTTGATTCTATCAAGGGGTGATGATTTTCTTGACCCATTGCAACTTCAAGATTTCATGCCAACTCTAAAAAAAATGGACACACTCATTCAGGAATGCTTTTTACTATAAAAATTAATTTAATTTCACCAGAAAAGGGCAGGGGAGGGGAGGACCCCCAGGGGCCACCCCCCTCTAGTTACACCCCTGTCTTATACTCATTTATAGGATAACTGTGGAAACAGTCATTGGGACTCAGCTAATGTTTGTTTTTTTGTGACTGTACATTTTGAAAGTTATGTTTGGTCATACGATTGACAACCATTTCATTGATTGATAGGTGCCAGCTCAGTTTGCTTTCATAGCTAAATTAGATGAGAATGAATACTGCAAGCGTTGGTTGACTGTTAAACCACCTATGGGAATTGTAACAAAAGGTAACATATTTTTTTGAAATGTAGTAATTGCAAGGATTACCACAGAGAGTAAGAATCTTTATCACACCCGCATCTGTCAAGTTACTTTATTGCCATCCCTTTTCATGAACAATGGATATAGGGGATTGAAGAAGACCAATTTAGATGTATTAAACTTCAGCTTAACACAATCGACTTCAGTATGAGGCTCTGGGGAATAACCACAGAGTTTGGGGGTTTATTCACCACACCCTCGTTCTGAGGTATGTTGTTTAAGGCTGAGTTAAAATATATAGAAATAGGGTAAAACAACACATTGATCAACCAACCGCTGTTTCAGATCACTTTACCCTTCCTGCCCATTCTATGGACAACAAACTCGTTGCTCTAGAACTCATCACCTCAAATAGAGATGCTATTTGCAAGGCAAGAGGAGCATTTTTAATCTCAAAGGGCAAGACCCTAAACTCTTTGTATTAAACAGGCGTGATGAAATTTGATCTATTCATTTTTTATTTATATTTCCTTTTGGTACACGTTTAAATTTTTCTCTATTTTTGTCAACCAATCATGTCACATATATTTCCTTTAGTATCATTTAAAATGTTGTAACCGTTTTATCTGTATTTACTTAGCTTCAGTGTAGCCCCTGAGGAAGGTTAGCCCTGTCTAACCGAAATATTGGGCATTAAATTTATCACTTTTAGCTGTCCGGTCAGCCTTTCAGTTTGTTTTATATAGAAATTGGTCTATTTAAGCTGTAGTGTACAAGACTTCCTTAGCAGGATTCAAAAGGAAAATAATTGTCGCGGTCTTGTTTTTGAGTAGTTTTACAGTCTTTGTTCCCTGTTATGGCAGGAGGCACCAAACTTGTTCGTCTGACTGTGTATGTTGATAAAGAATCGGCAAGAGCCATGAATTCTGGCGACGAGAAACTTGAAGATATTCTTGTTCTTCACTTGGAAGGTGGAAAAGACTTTTTTATATCCTTGGAATTCACAAATCTATAACCTCCTTCACTGGCACTCTTTGAACTAATCACGTGCTCTGGAGGAAAGGCTACGTGATGAGTGCAAAAGGTGCCTACACTTAGGGATGGATCATTATTTTTTTGAAGGGGAGGGGGGGGGGGGTGGTGGATTGGGCTTTTCCCCAAAAATTCCCGCACAGCAAAAACTGCTGAAAAAAAATTGTGCAAGGAGAGCCATGGGGAGAAATATGTCCAGCAAGTGCTTTGTGCTATCCAGGTCCAGAGTTTGAACATAAAGAAAATCTTGCACAAGTTATTGCCCACAAAAAAATTTCATGCACAATGTTAACTTACAGGTGAGAAAAAAGTTCTTCATGCTCCAGAAAATTGCCTACCCGTCCCCTGACCCTCCCCCCGCTCACCCTTCCCACTTAAAAAAAAACTAATGGTCTGTCCTAGGATGCACACTTTCTAATTATTTTATTTTCCTTTTTAAACATTTATTGGTACTGGATGTCTTCCATTGCATTTTTAAGTACTAACAATACAATGCTTGCTTACAACACATTTACAAAAGTAAGTTCTCTTCTGTTATGTTTGTGACACTTGTGTACTATTCAGAGTTTTGTGACATGTATTACTTTTAATTAACAATAAAGTTCAATATTTATTCTTTTACTGTATTGGATACAGAGCAAGTTTGGGTTCAAGGCTCTGGTTGACTGTACAAAATAACTAATTCACAGTGTACATCCACGTTACATTTTTACTCTTTGTACATGTAGCTTCGCCACTTGTTCCAATCTCTGCTACCAATACAGTAAAAACCCGCGTGTAAGAACCTAGAAAATTAAGAACCTCCTGGCAGAAGTTTGCTACCGGTACTTTAATACCCCAAAATATAAGAACCTGTTTAGCCAAAAAAATTCCAACAGGTTCTTATATGTGGGGTTAAACTATTTTATATATAATATTTTACCAAAAAGGTACTAGAGAGAATATATAGTATATTTTTCAGTGGTAATTTATCATCAACTCAATTTGTTTCTGTTACAGTATTGCAGTTTTTCTATATTGACAGTTCTATAGCTGGGAACATATGTTGTGGTTCAATGTTAAATCAGTTTGATTTTTTGAAACTGGTTTATTTTTTTGAAACTGGTTTGTTCTTGATTATAAGCATTTATTCTATAAAATAACAGTTTATTATGAAGAACAAATGTATTATACTATTTTCTACTCCGTAAAAATTAAGAACGTAATTAAGAACCTACTTAGCCTAAAATGCCAGTAAGTACCCCAAAATATAAGAACCTGTTTTGCCAAACTCTAAAAAAGTAGGTTCTTGCACGCGGGTTTTTACTGTATCTGGTCACTCGTGATATTCTGCTACACAGATTGCCAACTGATCCTAAGTTCAATTCGCTCTACAGAGTCCTTGCTTGCCCTGGTCACACTCAGTGTCGTGTTGTAGACATCTAGCAGTTTCTTTGTTCAATCAAATGTTACACGATTCTTTACTTATTCCACAATATAGTACATGTTGAGTCTACTGTCTACAGAAGATTATAGACTCTACTTCTGTAGATAGGATCATCACTATCGAATTTCTAAGTTGAATTTTACATGTCTTTTGAGTGCAGAAAGAGGCCGTGTCCTCGATAAAAGACGTATACTTTTTCCAATTACAGTTACTTACAGTGTCAATTTTATGCTAAGTGAAAATACCATTCTTCAATATTACAGAAATTTTCTTAACAGTAGACACGTATCGGTCAGCGGTAACTATCTCCCAAGTGTTTTCGGTTCATCTATTGAAGCGTTAGTACGCATGTACGGACCTATCAGAGAAGTTCCTGTTGCAACTCTTGTAAATTTGGTGAGTTCAGTTTGCATTTAACTGCAATACACAACACAAAATATACATCCTGAAATCAGTCGTGTTATTAGACTTAACATGATACAGTTATGAATAAATACTGTACCAAATCGAGTTGTTTTTCAGGGTAATCAACAGCTAATAATATCTCCTTCATAGAAATTAAGAATCTAGTAAGAACCAACTAAGTCTAAATTGCCCCAAAATGCAAGAACCTATTTTAGCAGACTTCAAAAGTAACGTTTTTACTGCAGTATAGTTGCATTTCTTAGAATTGTCTTCTTTCCCTTTTGTTAGGAGCATATCGACTCATCAAATCCCTCAACTTCATCAGATTCCCAACCACTAGAAATTCCCAAAGAGCTATGGCTTTTAACAGATCACTTATTCAAATTTGGCATGCGCCAGGTATGACAAATCGTGAGCGTTACACGAAAGGAGATGTAAGACAATCTTGCCAACATGTTACTCTTGGTTTCCCCTCAGGAGAATATTCTTAGGCAGTCTGGATTTGAGAAAGATTTGGAAGAGATCAGAACACATTTAGATTGTTGCCGTGGTGGTAAACTGCGTATCCTTTTAGTGTTTTTACTTGTAGTATATAGATATTTTTCTCACTGTTTTTCAGTTGTGTTATCTGTTGTTTCAGGAATGTCGCATTAAGTAAACTTATGATAATGACAATGACAATGATAATGATAATGACAATGGCAATGATAATGATAACAATATTAAGATTTTTAGAGCTCCATTTCGCAATGGTTCAGTGGCGATTTACAAGAAACTACATCGATAAAAAATAATTACCTGGTGAAAAAAATAAGAAAATGACAAAGACAGATAAAAATTTAAAAGGATATAATTAAAAACTAGCTTAGACTAGCTTGCAGAAAGCTAGTGCTAGTGTAGGCGGGTCAGTGACAGAGAGGAGGATTTCAAACCACCACCTTAGGGTTATAGGTGTACTGCATAACCATGAGGCCTTCAATTGAAATTTTGCATTACCATCTGTTTCGTCGGGTTTTGTGATTTCCACAATGTTTTCTGTGCCAAGTTCCATTCTTAACACCCCCTCTGTGGCATTGTTTGGTGGTTTCCTTTGATTTGAAGGTAATTCTAATTATCGCAAAAATTGATTTTGTAACCACAAAGCCATTTTGCCTTCCACGTTTTTTTGCACTTAGCATGTGGTAATATTTCCTTGACATGTTCCAAGCTGGCAGTATTTACTCCATTGCAGAAGCTTTACTTATTTTCCTAGAAGCCTTACCTGAACCTGTGATTCCTTATGCGTTTTATCAGAGAGCTCTTGAGTGTTGCAATAACTACATGCTTTGTAAACGGGTAAGGGTTTGACTTGGTATGTTCACTGCGTGTGGGCAGTAGGCTTCCTAGTGGTGTATTGAGCGTGTAGGCCCCTGAGAACCTCATGTATCCCTTCCAGATGTTATAGTGTATCTAATACACTATAATAGGGATAAATATACTATGCTACGTTCTAAATACGCTATGAAAGGGATACACCAAGTACTTACCGTAGGCCCAATTACCAACCGCTGTTCGGAAAAGACGCCTGCGCTCCTCCCCGAAGACCAGCCCCGATAGAACGGCGGAAATTGAGCCTATACTTCAAGCCGAGCGAATCGAGTGCGGCCTGCCGGAAGGGTCGTCTCTTGCGAGATGTTCCAGTCTGCACTCAGCTGGCTAATCGCTGGTCGATTTTGTTTTTTGGCCCGCCCCACACCCTACTCGAGTGATTTCACTAACTTACACTGTAATCTTCAGAGCAGTTTTCAATTGAACATAATAAAACCAAAACAAAAATATGCAGCTGACGCGAAAGCGCGGGAAAACATGTGTGAGCGAGTCGCGATTGGTTTTACTTCTGATTGAATGAAAAAGTGGCGCGAGTTTTCAAGCCAATTGTGTGGCGTAGTAAGAGGAAGCAAATTACTTTTCGAAACAAATTCATGAATAGGAAAGCTTTCGAATCTCTTTACGGTGGCCAATTCACATTATCAACTCAGTTGATAAAACCAAATTATCCATGAATAGGAAAGTCATATTCTGAATATTTGTTCTGTAGAAAGGCACATACGGGAGCCATACATTCTCGCTTTAGGTACATGGTGATTTGCTCGAATAAAGAAGATTCAAGTAGTGATTGACAAAGGAGATGAAACTGACCTAGATTCCCTACTTATTGTAACTACAATTAAATGACTACTAACGACTACTGTCTACAATAGTCACTTGTTTTGTCCCGTTGGACGGTACAAAAACACTCATTTGTATTTTAACCGCTCTAACAACGGCCATCTCTTCTGCCCAAAACTTTACTGGTTTTAACCGTGTGACCTCTTTTGGGCAATATCAAATTATTGTGTGCTGTTGCATGTTTTGTGGTGGCTGTTTAGTACAGACTTTGTCATTTTATCATCGTTGAATTTTTACTTGCAGTTAATATTCCAGATGCCTCAAAGCCACCGGAATGTGTTCACGTATATTAGTGCATTCCTGAGAGAGCTGTTACTGCACTCTAATGATAATAAACTCGACGTCAAAACTTTGGGTAAGTCGACATTTTCAATGTTGTGATTTTCTTTGACTCTAACAGTCGACATAAACTAAGAAGGAGAAGTAAGAAGGAGGAAATCGTGCTACTCACACCCACGCACTCACGCACTCACGCATGCTCGCTCGCTCTCGCGTGAACGTACTTTCTCGCGTTTATAAACCCACTCGTCCATTACCTTGCTTCTCCCCGAGCCCTCGACGACTGTGATTTTTACCTACTTGGAAAATCGACATTATTCCCGTTGTTACTCATAGAAGACTTATGATATCTGACCATTTAGTATCCAAGTTCAATCATGTTTTATCACTAACAAGCTCTTTTATTGACTGCAGCCACCTTATTTGGTACCCTGTTCTTAAGAGCACCGAAAAACAGGGAGGCAGGACTCAGCAAGAGAAATGTCAACCAACTAACCCAGAAGAAAGCGCGCTTTGTGTATCAGTTCCTTGTCAACGAATTTGGACCTGACTGAGCCTACGGTTGATAGGATGATCAGTGGCAGCTAGTCTTTTTGATGTCAAATATCCCATGGCCTTTTAGTATTTAAGTTTTGCATAGAGGAAAGGATTGGGCCCGTCAATTTATCTGGCCCTTGAGGTTTAAACTTTAAAGGGGCCCCGTCAGCTGGTGCACATGCACATTAGATACCATTTCATAGCTAATCTGCAAATCACAGAGACACAATCCATAATGTTTTTAACCAAATATGACAAAAACACTATAGGATGAGCAAAAGCACTCACAAAAACAGGTTTTTTTCAGTAAACGATTGAAAATTAAGCAAAACACTGCGAAAATTGAAGCGGAATTCTAGATGTACTTTGATTTCAGGTTGGGGTGAACTTTTTTCAAAGTGAGAAATTAGTGTCCAGGTCAGCGCGGTCCCAAAGCTTACGGGGCTATCTCTGCTATTTTGAATTCTCCGTTATGTCGAACTCATTACCGTTCCTCTGGATTTCCCTTCTGTCAGTTTGTAAACACTAGTTTACTATCGGCCATTTCGAAGAACTACAGTTGGACCCCACTTTTTAATTCCCCGTTAGGCCTGGGTCAAACGCCGTAGTTCACATGAGCCGAACCTTATGACAGTTAGGCTCCATAATTTAAAAAAAAACGCCTGGTTGAGTCAGTCGTCGAACTTAATTCTGACAACTAACAAAAGCAATCTTGTTGGTCAGTGGTTTTTCAAGGTAAAGTCAAAATGGCGCCTTTAGACCTTTGATCATGAGTGTGGTTCGACTTGTGAAGATCAGCGTTTGACCCAAAGTCGATCTTAAGGCGTTATTCACGGCTGGCCAGGCGTGAAGAACGCTTCAGTCGCTCTAAATAAGATCAGTCGAACTTAATTGGGTCAAACGCCATCAGCCTAATAGGCCACTTGCACTAAGAGGTCATGTGACATCGTTTTTATGAAAATGAAAGTTACATGATTTTGCCACCGAAACACTATTAGTGGGTCATCTCTTAAACAAAATAATTGTGATTTGGTTTTTCAAACCGCACCATTTGCTTTAAATGAGCAAGTCCGTAGCTGGTCACGTGACCAAAACTTGATTTTTAAAATTATGAATTACCGTTTTCTGACACAAATTTTGCACTTAAACTTCAAGGAAAATGTTGAAAAGATGATGTGGTAACGTTTATAGTGCATCTGAACATAACTATCAAACATTTAACAAGATATAAACAAAAAGTATTTTTGGCCGCCATGTTGGAGGGCAAGAGTATGCCCTCCAACATGGCGGCCAATACAAATCATACTAATTTGTTGAAAAATCAAAGTACCATAAAATTTCTCCCTTAAATGCGTTTCCTCTCAAATTTCGGGTGTAAGATAATTTTTATGTGTTCTGTCAATTTTTGGCATCAGCAAGATCACAACTCACTCTTTAAGGGAGGCATTGGTCACGTGACCTCTTAGTGCAAGGGGCCTATTGATTGAATTGGGTTCTGCTCATGTGAAGAACGGCGTTTGACCCGGGCCATATTTTGAACTCAATACCATCTCTCCTGGATGTTAAATATATAAAGTTTCAATACAGTTTTTAATTCGTCTTTGTCATCATTCTTTTTACGTTGTATCAGTTGTTACAAGTTTGTAATATACACATTGACTAACAGTGGTTGTCTATATTTGAAGCTCATGTGAGTTAAATTTTGTTTTTTACGGAAAGCTGTTACTATCAACAGGTTGATATTAACTAACAGTCATGAAACCCAAGCCGTTCTGCCTTTCTCTTCGTTTCGTGGTTTGTTTATGATTCTCCACCACTACATTCAGGAAAGTACAATATAGTACTGGCATACTGTTCGAAACAGATGCGCATAGTATGGTCCTGTGTGTATTCACCCCTGCGTCCTTGCATGTCGTTATTTTTTAGCTTCTTACTTCTGTAGCTCCGCTTAGTTGCGGCGTTTGTCATGTATAAGCTGATCGACGCCTCGATTGATGGTAACTTCTCAAGTTCGCTTGTCGTCGTCAGTCTTCAGTTTTCGAGCTGCGTTCCCGCTTGCACTTTGAGATCATGATTTGGTAGGGGGAGGGCTGTTTCTTGTTCTGACAATTTTATTTATTTCCAGGAATGATAGAAAACATATATAAAAGACAGGTGTAGTAGATAAGACCGTGTAGAATAAACAAAATTTTTACTCTTACTGCTTGCTGTTTGGGATTCACGTACACATATAAAAGTTGAGCAAAGGAAGCAATCGTAGTAAGATAAGTGGATATTTGGGAAATCAATAAAAGCTTGATCAGTCCACATCTCACAAAATTTCAAGAGTTTTGTAACTTCTTTAAGGCAGGGAAAGTAATATTGCAGTTTCTCTATGAAGTAATTTTTCACTTTTAATCAATCACGGTCCATGTATTATTATCTTGATTATTTCTTATTTGCATGTAACGCAATCATGTACAGTAGACCAAGGCCAAAGGCTTCTAGGCATTAGAATTTTTAGGCTTCGGTAAAAATGTTTGGCATAGCATTAAAATGGAAATTACTGCAACACATACGGATAAATTATTTTTTTTTAGGTGGCACGCGCCTCAGACAGCTTTGCAGGATTGGCTGAGAAAACACTAGCACAAAGCAACAATGAATCTAACTCTTAGCGAATAAGATTATGGGTTCTGAAGAGGTGCGTAGCTTCTGTTATTTTTTTTAAAAAAATGAAGTCGATCATTTTGTTATTTTTATCATATACATTGTTCGTTTGAACGTCTTTCGAGGTCGGGAATACGTAGCTGGCTCCATAATTTTTCATTGACAAAAGTGAAATTAAATAATACTCAGTGTTAGGATATTAATGCGCTTGAAGATAATAAAAAAAGATTTACAATGTTCTGCAGTCTGGCCTTCTTGTTCTGAATCCACTCCCATCTTGCGGAAGTTTCGCCACAGCAAAGTCTGTAAATTGTCAATGGGTTCCTGTCGTAAATTATTTTCCACTTTCACGGCACAGCGCTGCACAATTTCACTTCATTGAGAGAAAAGAAAGAAAACCTATGGGACCAGGGCATCAACATGTCTCTGGAATAAGAACATTTTTACGATCTGAACATTCTTCTGTTAAGACATGCGTGACACTAATATGTCACACAATATTTTAACTAAACAATCACCGCTCGCCTATATATGAAAGAGAAGATTGTTTACTTATAACTTAAGCTTTGTTCTTTATTTGAATATATTTAAAAGCAAAAATTTACTAGTGTTAGAGACAAAAAGGAGTCATGAAAATATATTTAAATACTTAAATTTTCTCGAATGGAAACGTAGTTCCTTCGATAGCTCAGTTGGTAGAGCGGAGGACTGTAGAGGTATTGTCTGTCATCCTTAGGTCGCTGGTTCGAATCCGGCTCGAAGGAAATTTTTTTTTCTTTTTTTCCCAAAGAAATGTGTCAATCTTGTTTCTTTTTTTTATCAGAATATTTTTTTCTCCTTTTTTGTTGAAATATATGTGAATTATTACCATAAGAAGAAAAGTTATTTCAGCATTTTTATATGCCGTTTGCGTTCGGCGACTGCGCTATTCGATCGTGTGAATTGTTTCAATAGAAGGCTTAGTGTGTTAGTCAGATTTTAATTTACGCAGAAGCCTAGGGCGAAAGTAGAACGAAACAGTCGAGATAGGATGCCATTTGAATACCGCTGAGTGAATGAAATAGCTTGAAACACAAGTATGAGTGTATCATGTACACGACAACTCGCCGCCATATTGAATAAATTAAAACCCTTCCAAGACAGCGATGGCCGACCAGCTCGGCGGCTGGAGAGTTGGAGCAAAAGGGATATATATACTTCGTGGTTAGGAGTACATTCTGTGCCTTGTTTTATTCGCCTGAAGTCAAGAAAGGTCCAAAACGCCAATTTTAATTCACACAAATCACAGAAACTTGAACCTGCAGTGACACAGGAGGGCAAAGGCAGATCCGTACCATGCCTACAATATAAATGACTAGGGGTTTGCTAGTTTTGATATCGCGAAACAGCGAGAGCTAAGATGCCTAAAGAGGCCAAAGCCTAACAGAGTTACCTTATCCTCTCCATTCTATAGAGCGTTGCCCTGGCCTTGTTCCAGGGGAAAAAAACCCTCTGGCACCCAGGGTAAAACAGCGTGGCCGTCTTCAACTTTTATCTAAAGGTTAAATACTGTTTTTCTTTTTACATTTAACGCATCAGCTCTACCATTAGTCAAAACATAAAGAGTATGTACATCCTCTATCTATCATTATTTAGAACATAAAGTGCATACACATTCTCTATCAATAGTGATAGGTCATAGGCTCATTTTCTACCATTCAGTAAGAACAGATTTATACATCTCTACCATGAATAAGAACAGATCAGTGGCAGATCTAGGGGACGGGGCGAGGGGCCCGGGGGCCCCCTTTATTTTGTGTAAAAAAAGAAGAAATGAGAGAAAGGAGAAAAGCCAGCAGAGCAAGTAAATCAACCTCCCCCCCGCCTCCCCCCTTCTTAGCTCTAGGTCTGGAACCGCAACTGCAGATATCATCTCTGCCATTATTCAGAACAAATACATACATCTCTATTATTTAGAACACACACACACATCTTCATGTACATCTCCCTCCATAGCTCTATGAGAATTCGACCACTCAACTTTAAACTGATATCTATGAGTACACTGAAGCGTGTCACCCAGTTATTCAAAACTTCACTAACACAACGCTTATGTCTCAATTTTAAAATTTAAAGCATCTGATCCATTTAAAATATTTTAAAAGCATTTTCGAAAAACCTAATTAAGTGCTCAGATCAAAAGTTAACAAGCACATTACATTGGCTAGGTGCTGTGGCCATTTAACAAAAGAAATCAGAAATTTATTAAATCAGTTCAAAGGTACTACTGAGATACTGAGCCCTTCTCAAAATTAAAATTATATGTAAGGTGGTTTCAGTTAATTTACACTACAGAATACATAGCAAAGAAGTAAACACTTCCAGTTTGTTCTTTTTTTACAGATCTTCTTCTTCTTGTGGTCCTGGATGCACGCGCGGCTGTATTCCGTTAGCGCCGGCCACGCTGGGTCGATTTGCTTGGCTTGCTCTCCCACCACACACTCTGTGATACGCAGTAACCAGAATCTCCTTGTAGCGCTCTCGGTAATTTCTGTTGCTCAACCCATAGATAACCGGATTGACGCAACTGGCGACAAACGTGAGCAGCGCAGTCGTGTGGTGTACCTTTGAATCCAACTCTACTTTTCCCGCCAATGCAAACACCCAGAGGATTTGGTTGGGCGCGTAACAAATGATTAGAGTGCAACAGACAACTCCCACCATCCGCGTCATCCTGGAACGCAGTTTAACTTTGCTTGCCGCTGACGCAGCCGCAGACGTCTTCACTGTATAAATCATGTGGATGTACAAGCCCATCATAGTGATGCAAGGGAAAACCATTTTTACCACAACTTGAAAGGCACCTATCACGACGCGCAGAACGGATCCTCCAGCAATGAACTGGAACTTGCAGATTTTGTTGGGTGAGGCTGTGTACACTGTTTCAATCATTCCTGAACCTGCTGATAAAAACGCACATATCCAGGAAGAGAATATGTAGTACATAATCTTTTTTCTGCTGAAGGCGTCGCTGTACTTGTGCGGCTTAACAACGGCAAACCATCGCTCCGCCGTCAGCGCTAGACATATGTAGACAGAGAATACCACCAGCTGGAAGAGAATCGCCCTGCTCCATATGAGTCGACAGAAAAGTTCGCCCAGGACAGGACCAGTTGGATAAGGAAACGAATCACCTAGAACAAAAGCTGGGTTTGTAATCAAATTGACGGCGGTCAGCACATCAGCGATAGCCAGGGAGAGGATTAACTTGCTGTAGGATTTCTTTAGTTGCTTCTTATCAAAGATGAAGACAAGAATAACCAGTGAGTTTCCGAGTAATGCTACAATGGAAACTAAAGAGTAGATAACTTGACTTGCAGGGGTACTCCCAGGAGCTGTCTGGCTAACGGTAGAGCTTGGAGACGATGCTTCCTTCGAAGAATTGTTCGGCCAGGAAGAATTCATCGTTAGTTCGCTTTGTTTTAAATAAGACACAAACTTTCGCCCCTCTTAATTTCCTTGAGTTGATGCTTTTATTCTCATCTCCTTTCTCTGAAACGATAAAGAACTGGACTAAAAATTTAAGATGAGAGCAAGAATTGGGTCGTACTTTTTCCACTACATAAGCAGTTAGGGTGCTTTGCACAGATTGTGCTAAGCATATGTAATATCAATTTGACTCGACGAAAACTTACCGCATGACAAGAGTATTAACTATGTCTCATAAAGTTTTTACAACAAACTTGTTTACAACAAACTTGACAAATACATCTGAAATTTGACCCGGCATTACTGAAAACGTTCTCAGGCAGGTGTGTTTACAGGCTGAAAATATTCAGAAAACCAATCTTTTTTTTATGAGCATTAATTTAATTTAAGATTGCTGTTCTCTCGTTACATGTTCCCTTTTCTTCTTAATGAAAATGTTTTCAATCATCAAACGCAAATTAAACTGTTCTCAATGATTCTTCTTCAAACTAAGAAATCATGATGAATCTATTTTCACACATACCTACTTGATGAAAGTCGTCCAGTCACTCTGGTTTGGGTTGTAATGCTTCCTCATTATACACACAGGCGATCGCAAAGCTTTTATCGTATATTAATCTCAGTGGGAAATCCTTTACTTATGAAAAGGACTATCAATCTGCTTAAGAGTTAATGAGTGATTAACGTAAGCTGCCACTTATAAGTAGCCCTACTTAAAAATATATCCGGTTGTAAGCCGCCGCCTCGCCCCCCCCCCCCCCCCCCCCCCGGAAATAAAGTGCCCCGTCTAACTTGCTTTGGTTTGAATTCATTTTATTTTGATGTCCGAAAGCTTAAAAAAAAACAGTAAATGAAGAACTTCGATCAACACCGCCGTAGCTCGTCTCGAAAACAGCTTTTTAATCGGGGCTCTCAGAGCCCCTCAGATGTAAGCCCCTGAGTTCATAAGCCCATCTAAAAGCCTTTACGAAGTTGTATAGCCCCAGAGCTTATAAAAGGCAATTAACTTTATAGTCAGCAAACTAAATATATAGTTTCTTTTTTAGATTACTCTGTAAAGAAAACTCGGCGAGCTTTATATTCAGTAAATGAAACGTTTCGCATGTATCATATCATGCAATGTTGTATGCCAGCTGTTCGCCTGAAGGGCTTTCCCCAAGTTTTTTTTTTAATTTTCGAACATGAGACACGCATTTTGTAGATTTCAGTAGCTTATTTTCAGTTCTATTTAAGTACCTGTCGAGTAAACTAGCAAGCAAGCTACAAACGGTGCCCTTATAATTTTTAATTTACTGATACTCAACTTCAGTTGCTAGTTTAATAGCCCGGGTTTAATAGTCATATATTAACAGACTTTTTACCGTGCCATCGAAATACAGCCAATCAGAATACAGGAATTTTCGACGTTAATACACTCAATCTTTCCTTCATGCGCCACGCGTATGATATTTTGCATTGATTGTTATTGGCCGTATATATAACTGAAACTGTAAACCTAGCTCATTGCTTTTAAATTGGCTTGTTGAGAATATTACTTTAGTTTGATAGCGTTCTAATTAACAATTAGATTATGAGCTCGAGATTTCTATGAGGTGATAGTTGATGAGGCCGAAGGCCGAATCAACTATCACCTCATAGAAATCGAGAGCGAATAATCTAATTGTTTTAGTAGAATTCTTTCTAAAGTTGAATTCAAATAACGCTTTCCAATTATTCCTCGACGTATTATTTAACTTTGGACCTTAAAAAGATCGCCCGGATTGAGTTGACCCTGAGTTGGCAATTAAAATTGAAGTCGCGCACATGCGCGCATCATTTTTTCAATAATTTCAACTTTTTTAAGTAAGAAACCGTAAATGTCCTTCTTTTAGTCTTCCCAGGATTTTAATTATCCATTTTCATCAAAATTTTCTTCCAAAACTTTGGCAAAACGAAAAAACGTCGCCATTTCGTAGACGAGTTCCAGCCACTGCACACTAATGGCTGATAGTGTGCAATGGCTCAGCCAATCAGATTACAGCATTTTCATTAGTGTACTAGTAGAATTCTACTAATAGTGGTTATCACCTGACCCTATATGCAGTTGTTTTTGGCTTTTAAATTACCTAATTGCAAAACTAAACACGAATGAAAACGGTTTATCTACCGCTCACTGCGCTGGATCTCTGAGCGAGTTTTACATTTGTTTTATCGTATAGCATTAATTTAATCCAGTGATTATCGCCAAAAAAATAACTAGCGACTCGATTATTATTATAAATTTTGTTCTGTGTTTTTTTACCTGAAACCACGCGTCATCATTCACCGACTTTTATTTTTCCGATAACTTATCAAACTTGACCAGTTTTTCTGAAAATTAGATAAACAAACAAACACGGAGTGCAGCAAGCTAGAAAACCTATACTCTCGATCAATTCCCGAATAAATCATTGCATGCAAGCAAGTTATTCTCAAGGTATTACGGCTGAGAAGATTTACTGTTTTATTCTCCGCCGGATTAGCTGCATTTAGCTGCTTTCCAAGTGGTTTCACTCTGATAATTTCATTACAATTTCAGTGATTGATTTTTACTCTGGATTTCTTTGGAATTCGAGTTCCGTGCGCGACAAACACACGCACCGTACGACAAATGTAACTACGAAGGTAGTTTAGTTTTGAGGCTGGGATTTTGGTTCTTAGCAAGAACTCGCAAGGAGAGGTTTTATATAAATCTACCATAAGAGGTTATTAGAACAGCTGATTATACAACATTCTTATTGCTACAGTCGTATCTATAACAAAATTCTTGATCGTGATTGGTTCTCCGCGCGCCTATTTGTAATGTAATCGGCGCACGATTACGTGGATGTCGAATTACAGGTGTCCGATTTGAACTTTTTTGCAATTGGCTACCTGTAATTGGATACCCACGCACGTGATTCGCACGTCAATTACATGCGCTTTCCAGTAATGGCTTCCTGCGCAATGTTTCGTTCAGTTTTTAACACTCAGGAAACGTGTTACAGTCGTTTTCGCTCAAAAGAAGCTCTCAAAGGACATTTTTAATTCTGAAAATTGTTATAGATACGATTAATCAGTAATTGGTCCTCGTGTTGTATAATTCACGGAGTAATTGTGCTTGTTATTCGCGCCATTACTCCCTAAATGGTACTCCACTTGGTCTAATTACTATTAACAATATCGATATCATGAGCGACAAATTACTACTAAATTTTGTCGCGAAAAAAAACTTTTGGCGCGAAATTTCTCGATACAGTAAACAAGCCAAAACCTCAAGATTGGAAGTGTAATTTGTCACCCATGATGTTAAAAGGGAATCAAATAGTATACTCGTGCAATTAAGAAATAACTTCCCTTGCGTTTTTTCAAAATTCAAAATACTTTCCCTCGCCTTATTAAAATTTTGACAAAACGTTCGTAAAATTATTTCCTTATTTCACTTGTCACCGTTTGATTACCCATACTAATCGTCATGACATTTTTCTGTGCTCTATACATTTGAATCTACCCTCCCACTGGTTTCGAGGCTGTATAAGACAAGCGTCCTGTGCAATCTGTGAGAACGAAAAGAGACAAAGAGTACCATCCTTCCTAAATGAGTGGAAATTTTAATACTCAGACAGGTTATCTTACACCTCTTAGTGAAGTTTCTTGAATCCTCGAGCTTCCAAACAACACAACGCATGGTTTAAGTATAATTTTATGGGTTAGAACTTTCTGAAGCTCAAGAAAATTGTGTCAAAGTACTGCTTTTTTGAATAAACGTAACAGGAAATAAATTCTGGTGAAAGTTGACGGACCAAATTAATATTAACTTTGAATTGGATCACTTTATCAAACCCAAACCGTTACAGTAGTGCCACTTCTTTAACCAGGGTCACCTGTCAAAATTCTGCGTAGATTGAAAGGAAAAGAAACCTTGGAATATAGTAATAAATTTTGCAACAAATTTGTGAAATATTTATATTGTTTTAACACTCAAACGCTATTGGACAGTTCGGAAATAGTTTCCATGGGTGACCTTATTTAAAGTAATCGCACTCTTATAAGACTTGAGATACTTTTTGTGATGAGCTGGTGAGAAATCGTTGAACTGTGACAAACAACATGGATTGCTATTCCTAAAAGATGAATAACACCATATTGCATTCATCGGCATAAAGACAACAAAGCAAAGCATACTTCGTTAAAGTATGATCGCTTTTTTTCTCTGCTGTTATTACAGAGGTAAACTACGCCTTAAAATTCATATATCCTTTCAAACATTTACAATAATTATAAGAAAAAAATTGAATATTGTACATTTTAGTCTATAAACCACGAGTGAGTTAAATTAATTAAACATATATTATAAACAACATTTTCTTTCCATGCTTGCGGTAAACTAAACCATTTTTGTATCTAAATTTCTATGGGGAAATCTCGCTTGATAATGGATCACTTGTTCACTTAATAAATTTGGCGTTTACACCAACGCAACCAATATTTTCAGTCTTTGCGATAAGGGTTTCGTTGATCTGACACTCGCTTTTGATTTTACGTGAACTATTAACATTGTAACTAATAAACAACTTATTGATATTGCAGCATCAAACCCGAGTCAGTTATAGTTCTTTAGGCATAATCTCACGGCTGAGACGATTTCACTCTTATATAAAAACGTTTTTCCTTCCACGCTGTTCGAGTTTGTCCACACTATACGCCCGAGCCAGTATTTTCAGTTTTCCTCATTTTGGAGACCGTTTTCGACACCCAGTCTTCGGTCATGACCACGACAGGGTAAACTACATGGGACAAATAGATCCGTTTTCAATTTTGTCCGCAAAAGTGTGGAACGGGCGCCAAAAGCTTGCGACATTTCTTCAAGATAATTTTCCATAATGGAAATGAATAGGAATGATTTGTGCAGGACTATTAATGACTGTGTGGTAGATATGTAATAAAGAAGACATTCAACAAAGTCGCTTATAGATTAGTACGTGAGAGTTTGAAGACTTTTACTCATACAACTGAGCTCTAACAATTTCAAATATAGCAATTGCCAGTTAAAGCTAGTTAAAGAATGTGTCGAAGAAGTCAAATTCTCGCAGCGTACGTGATGGCTGTTAAAATATTCCTCAGCCGGAAAATTCCTAAACAAAACCCTGTATTATACACCGCCCACAATTTACAAATTGGTCCAAGAAAACAACAAACCTCTAAACAATGGCTTACGCTGGGTGGAGCAAGCTAGGAGGTCAGAAAAAACCACAAGAAAAAGCAACGTGAATTATTAAATACACTGGAGCTATTGCCATGTGTTCCGTTGGATGATTTAACAATTGCAGTTTTATGACTAATTTACCAGCTGACTCGATTGCCAGTGACACCCATTCTACGTTACTTTCAGTTTTGGCGACCGGCGTGGAATATTTTTGTGTATGACATGTCTCGTTTATCCAACTGAGATAAGTGGCGACTTTTTCGGGAAAACTCAGGAAATCACTGACAGTAAGTGTTATCAGAACTCATGAGTTTTTGTAACGCGTCCTTAGGGAAACAGTTGTTCAAATTCCCGGAAACAAAATGCGGTGATTTCTTCCTCCCATTGCTAAAAGACAAAGGTCATCGAGAACACAGGGCATTTGCTAGCCAAACCGCAGCTTAATGCATTAACATGCGTTCTTGGGATTCAATTCCGCAGACCGTGGTTTCCTCCATTTGTGTTAAATATAACTTTGTCTCTTTAAGTTTATAAATTGTTTTCTTTGAAGTCAACGGAGTTCTCTCCATTTTCTGTACATATCAATAACACTTATATAGCAGATTTTGCATTCAAAGACTCAGTGAGCGCCTTTTCCGAAAGCTGCTTTCATACCAACGGTGTGACTTCCTTTTCCATGTCGTATAACGTGTTCCCGTTCAGTTTTATGTTGTTCAGAATGAAGAATCCACGTGAGATTACGAGGAACCATGGCTAACAAGGACCCATGCTGAGTGAGCAAGGTGCTTTTAAAACGCTCACGCACAATTTACCATCTCAACCATCGATGGTGTTCGTTTCAAGTATCTCCTTCACGAATTTTTAATGTTTGATTGCATACCACAATGTCACAATACTGCCATACAGGCCTCTTTAGAGTCGTGTAACACCAAGGACGCGCGCGTTTACCACGCGGATTGCGGCAATAATTATGTTTGCCCAGTCCTTCTCTCGTGGGATTTCTCAATTTCTTTGTTTCCTCTGGATCATGTGGCCATCGTTCATTCCATGGTTGGCACAAAACGCCTCTCTCAGTATAGTTTAGTTGCCCGCGGTACTCTCTTCCATCTCCTGTTGTACTGTTAAAGCAGATTTCTGTCAAAAAGAAAAGGTCAAGTTTAGAACATGTTTTAACCAAGAGTTAGTTTGGAGAACAAATTGCCGGATTTCATACGTCGGGGGCCTGGGTACAATTGGTGTATTATGGGATTAACAACACAAGACCCATATATCCAGAAAGAGCACATCGAGCTTTACAAAATCCTTAAGTTTCGTGTAAATTGCGCCAATATTGAGCAAGATACAGCCATTCAAAAACGTAAAAATTTAGTAACAAATGTATGGATTGCCGGACACTTGTCCGGAAAATGTATGGATTTCCGGACAAGTGTCCGGCAATCCATACATTTGTTACTAAATTTTTACGTTTTTGAATGGCTGTATCTTGTTCAATATTGACGCAATTTACACGAAACTTAAGGATTTTGTAAAGCTCGGTGTGCTCTTCCTGAATATATGGGTCTTGTGTTGTTAATCCCATAATACACCGATTGTACCCAGGCCCCCACGGTATGAAATCCGGCAATGGCCTCTGAGTTTTGTAGCTAATAAATTCAAGTTAAAATTAGACATGTTCGAAGATGTTTCCATTTACCTTAAAATAAAAAGGTAATGTTAAGTCTGCATACGAGCCAAGTGGCTCATCAGGCCAGAGCTTATCCCGGTTTCTGCCTCATGAAGCGACTAGGTGTATTTCTACACCGCTCCCCCCTCCCCTACCACCCCTTTTGGAAGGGATGCTAGTCCATCGCAGAGTCACGCCCAGCATTAATTCTTGGCTAACTTGTTCTACACCTGGGTAGAGAGAGGCACTGTGAGAGTAAAATTTCTTGCCCAAGAATATTCTTGTTTCATTGTGTGTTATGTGGTGTATAAATGCCGATCCGGGCTCCAATCTTTTTGCCTTTCTTGCGAATTTTATTCAACATATTAGATTCACAAGATTCATATAGATTTATCTGAGATTATACAAAATGTAAAGTCCTGGTAACATTTCTCCTGATCTGTCCTGACTATTTTCATTAACAGTAGCTGTGCCTTTAATATTTTAAATTAGGTCAATGTAACAGTTTTTCTTGTTGTTATTCAATACTGTCTCTTTTCGTTCTACTTTATTAATTAATTTCTGTTTTAATATACTTTTTGTAATTTGGCTATTAAGGCATGGCCCGCCTAGATTAGCCTTTGCCAGTTGCTGGTATGCCCTTATTGTAAAATTTAATTGGAAATTAATAAAGTGTAAGTGTGAATACAATGTTTTAGCCAGGTGAGGTGCCCGTTTCTCCAAAGCCCCGGAAACTCTTCGGGAGCCCAAAACCATTTTGATTAATCCCTATCTAAAAACAGAGAGGTATACACGCCTGAAACTTCTTGTTTGAAGGGAACCGCTGTTCATATTAAGAATAGCATGAAAAAAATATTTTCGGTACCTTTGAGACACGGACCCCAGGGCTGGAACCCGGACCACTCGATCCAGAGTCGAGCGCAATGACCATGAGGCCAACGCGCTTCCTAAAACAAACTCAAACTTATTCCAGTCAACTTACTTGATTCCTCTGAGGGAATTTTATTACAGTTGTACATGGCATGGACCTGTGCAACATCAATCCAAGATAGACTTTTGCGCTGACCAATCTGGGCTCCAATATTTTTTCCTTTCTTGCGAATTTTAATGGTGGCTCTACCGTTTGAACTGAAAAACTTGGTCCCGTAATGCATAATGGAGAAATAGTCATATTCATAGTCCATGGAGTCCATCGCTTTCTTCGGCATCTTATCTGCAAAGAGTTTCATCATTTCGTAATGAGCTCAAGGGATCTATAAACGTTACGCCAAGAAATAATATAACTGGTAGTTCTCGTTATCATTATCATCTAACCACTCGGCTGCCACGCTGCCTGCATGTTGTAAGAGGAATAAAATCCTGCTCACTCTTAGGAATGTTCTCACTTTTACTACTCTTGCTGTTAAAATCACAAGTCTGTAAATACTTACTAAACTGGTCAACTGCGTTTGTTTGGATATTTTGCCTGAGTATTTTAATGTAGTGATCGCGGTCCTGTCTGCTCTGCTCGTGCCAAAAACCAACAGCATGGCCAATCTCGTGGATAATGGTTCCCATGAATTCACAGCCAGGGCCTACTGAAACCTTCTGCTCTCCTCCTGCTCTACCGACATATGACCAACATCTGCGAATAATGGAGTTGTGGCTTTTAATCCAATGGCTTAAACAATAAACTACTGATCGATGATTGTAGTTAAGTAACAACTGCTCTAAGAATGAAGATGCAAGAATGTAAAGCAAACCCCCTGGCTGGCGACAAGAACGGCAACCTGGACCGGGTTGTTCAAAGCCCGATTAAGCTAACCCAGGGTTAGCGAGAATTTTTATTTCAGTTTTGTAACTTTTTAGTGAGGTGTGCTGTTTATATCGTTTAGCCTTCAGTTTTGACCTGTAGTAATCTCAAACTACACCAAAAGTTAGAGGCGAAAAACATTTTTAAATAAGAAAACGTAATGCTTCAGTTAATGTTTAACCCTGGGTTAACGTTAACCGGCTTTCGAACAACCCGGCCCAGAGCGCCATCAAAGAAATAGTTAATGAGCAGTACAATGGTTGTGCACGTGCGTTTCAAGTCCTTGTGTATTTTGTAGCCCGCAAAACAACAACGTTTAATGACCAAGTCCTGGGTCTTTAGCACAACGTGAGCCATGACGAGTATTTTTTCTTTTTTTGTCTTTAGGGTTTGATCTCTGGCGTTACACATTTAGGTTGAACGGCAAATCGATTTTTTATCAGCCTCCGTTCCTGGCGTCGCCGTCGTCATTGCCTATAAGCTCCCAATAGCTAATCAGTCGGCCTGAAGTTAAATCAACTCGCGACCTTCTTTAAAAGACAATTCCAGGTTTTGTTACGTTTACATAACATTTCAGTATAAAGTTTGATACTTTTTAATTAAGTTTCTGAGAAATTAAGAGTTAATCCAACAATTACATCTGAAAGTCCGGGAGATTAGAAAAGTAAGCATATAAGAAAAACTTTATTTGGCCAGAGTGGCTAATTCAGCATCATGAACGTAAGATACTAAATGTGTTGAAGTCACATGTATTTAAGGGCGATTTTAGGAAGTTTAAAGAGGAACGAAAAGAAAAAACGTTTTGGGACACCACCAGACAGTTGAACGCTCCCGAAAGTCGGTGGAATGGACGACTGTTTGGTGTACGTCAACATCACTTCTTCAAAATTTCCTAATTCCATAAATTTTACTAATTCTTTAAGAAAAATTACTTATCCCCAAATACATCCAAAAATCACCAAACAATTTACAAAACAGCCCAAAACGTATGTTTGCGGAATGAGCTAAGAGATTTTTGACTGCTTAACACGTGAACGAAATATTTGCGTTAAAACCATAATACCCAGACAAAATACGGCCTTCGTTTTAACCCCCGCCTCAATCGGTCTGAAAAGAGATTATCAGAGTTAATCCTACTGAGAACTTAAAACCTTTAAGACTATAGTTAAAAACAAAATAAGCATGTACGTAGAAGGTCAGTTTTTTATTTATGTTCCTTGTTTTCTTTACATAAAATTAATGAAAGCCAATGTTTTAGTAAGGTCTAAATCTGCGGAGTACTATTCCTTGGATAAGTTTTTCTCGTCTCTGCGTCTGATGTAAGCGAAAGGATTTTAAGAAAATCCTGTGCGACTTGTGTAGCGTTTTCCGGGCCGTAGCTAATAAGAGGCGAACCGAGACACTTGCCTCAGTCATGTTTTCGTTTTAGCAGTTTTTTTTTTTGAAGGGGAAAGTAAAGAAAACTACTAAATATCTACAGCAAGAGAATTTAACCATGGACATTGCTCAGTCGTAATCTTATTTCTGGCGGCTACTGCGATCTCCCTGATTTCCACCGTTCTCTTAAGCTATTGAATTTAACAATGAGAATGTGCACTAACAAACATGTAACCGCTAAGGAAAAACAAACAATTTCACACACCAAATCTTTTACAAGCGAAAAACATTATGAGTGAGAAACGGAATTGAAAGTTCTAGAGTTCAATCAGCGTGGCTCATGAATATAACGTAACGTTTGTATCGTAACGCATCATTTTTACCGTAACGTACCGTTTGCACGTTCATCGGCAGCTCCACTCAGTTTTTGTTCATTCAGTTGTGCTCACCCGGTCGACGTTTAATTAGAATTCATACTTTTATCAAATGAAAAAAAAAACATTGACTTCAGCCCTGTTGTTCTGTTTTTATGTCAAAACACGTCTACAGACACCACGAGGCGACGTCTTCGTGTGTTCACAGCTGCTTCCACTTGTGACTTAAACTCAAGAACATAGACAAACAAAGTAATTTCTTCATTTCAAGTCGATGTGTAATGCTTGACACCGAAAAAAAAAAAACTGCGAGGACCTGCTGTGCATACATCATGAAATTAGTTTTAGAGGTTTAGGTCTCAATAGAAAAATTGTTTTCCAAACTGCCCTATTTTGATAATGGAGCCTTCCACGGCTTCAGTTAAAAATAGCTGGACTTTGGAACCCAGCACTAAAGAGTCCATCAGCAAATGACATCTAAAACTGTGTCTACCCGTAAAGCACAACGTGACGTATTCTTCAAGTTGTTTTCTCACTGCGTCAAGTTATGTAAGATTTTCATCGTGTTAACCATCGTGATTGCTTTGCCAGCCGCGTGATCACGGAGACCATTAAACACTAGTGTAGATCGTAACTAAGTTAAGGGCGGGGGGCTTTCCACGTTTCATTTATTTGCATTCTGTCAAGTAAAGCTTTGTAACAACTCGATAAAGATACTCATTTATCAGCCCAAAAAAATTGAAACTCATGCCTGAGAATGTAGATCTTTCTGTTTGATATGAGCTGAATAGGTGTAACTTTATCAGCTATGTAATGCAAAGTTGTTTTACACAACCTTCTGTCATAACAGATAAAAGGGACGGTTAAGACAATAGTAATATTTTCGTCCCCTTTGGAGTCTAGCCAATCGAAAACCTTCACAGAGTGGAAATTGCAAAAGATCTCCACATGTCTCCTGAAGACTTTGATAAGAGAAAGAAGTTGATGAAAGTAATTAGATATGGTTTTTATGGTGGTCAAAATACTTCGTTTTGCTGCTCGAAATGAAAAAAAAAACAACTCATGAATTATTGAAACACTTAACGATGCTTTCACGAAAAAAGTTTCAGAACCCTCACTACCACTTTGAAACTATAAAAATCAAATACCATTCATTACCTTACTTTGTCTCCAACAAAAAAAAAGCGAAAACAGGATCATACGATATTAGACGTGTAACAGCTCATGTTTTTGGCAAGAGAAACTATTGACGAAACACAAGCAGTCTTGCTGGCGACTCCGTGTGAATAACGATTTCTCCACGTGTCCACCAGACAAGAGTACACCACTGACATGCTGTGTTTGAGGTCAATGATTGGTTCAGTGGACATTTTCAAGGAAGTGGGGCACAAAGTTGTTTACAAAGTAGCATTTGACGAACAACGTTTTCGTGGTAATGGTTATTTGCCGTCGGTGTTTTACTCATAAATGAAGGCTTCACCACTAACTTGATGCAAAAATACGGAAGAGGTCTCGGAAAGTGGTTGCCTTTTTTACTTGAATGCATGATTTGTTGAACATTTTAAGACTAATGAGGCCCTCATGAGGCTACTTTGTAAATTGCTTTCATTCCTTGCTTGATTTCAATTAGTCGTCGTTTTAAGTCCGTTATCGGTATTGGTGGCTACGCGGTATTTTAGCGGTATCTTGAAGTTAATTAACACTTCTTATTATCCGTTTTGCATGTGAAGGCAGAAAACCTAGTAAATAGTTCTTACTCGCAAAAGGCAGCGAAAAGCATCATTCATAAGTCGCCCCTGAGCGGTCGCTAGATGTCTCTAGGTAATTTTAAGTCCTGATAAAACTTTTCATTATTATTGACATTTGTAAACAATAGAAAAAACTGTCAAATGTTTGTTTGTAGTTAATTCCACACCCCGGCAGCAAATCACGGCCGTTCGCCATTCAAAGTTGGTTTTATCTCCTCGGCAATTAATCAAACCATTTCTTTACCTTGTTGTCTCTTCTGATGTTCTGCCATTGTAAGTTCCTATTCATGTTTTCTTTTTTTCTATTTGCTTTCAAAGCAAGAAGGAAAACTAAAACAACACTACAATCAATACTTTTCCGGTGTGTGCAGCGCTTTGCCAGTAACCTCGCTTATTGCTGACCACACTTGAATGAGTTAATTAACGATATAAATGTCATCGAGTTTCCGGACTCACTCATTTTCTTCTTGTCACAGTGAAGATGTGTTAATGAGTTGGCAAATTAGAGTGTAAACCATTGAAATATTTCTGCTTTTTGTGTGGTCCGCTCCTCGATAATGTCGTTTGCGAGTAGATCGTGAACAACGTTTACAAAAGTCCAAACATGTTTAAAACGAAATCAAGGATGAAAGAGCACGCTAAGAGCTTGCTGAAAGGAGTAATTACTCTTAACATAACAGACTTCCTCAGCCTTGCAGCTTTTACAATACCCTTTTTGATTCTGGCATTTAGTGGATAGCCGCTTGCGTGTGTTTCCCATTGTGCAAGTATTTAGAGCAACCGGAAAGCAAGGAATACTTCATGAATATTTCAGTCAAAGTAAGAGGGACTAATAATCCTTACCCAGGTTCGTAAACAAAGCGAATATAATCTGCATCGCCGTCTCTCTTGTGCCGGAAATGCAGACACGTCTTTTTCTTCCAGTGTCGCAAGGCTTTTCTGATCTCTTTCTTCGTTTTCATGGCTACAAGAAAGCGGCAACAAAGACAAGGTGAAACACGGTATATTGAGTAGTTTTATATTGTAATTAAATTAAAATTGACGGCAATGGGGCCATTGTTGATAGAGAAGAATACAGCATCAATTACTGTTCCACGTAGCTCCGCCTTCATGCATACACACACTCAATGAAATTGGAAACTGTGTGCTCTGCCATGGGTTACCACTCGTCCTATCGACCCTTTATCGCTATCGCTTAAAATATTCAATGTCAGCACAAACTTCATTGGAAATTAAGCAGCACAATGACAGGCTATTGTCTCAACTCTAACCTTCTCTACTTCGACATCCTAATGACTACATTACGTCGTGTGATTAATTGCTCAAGCCACCTATATCCACTACACATATTTACAGAAAAATGCATTTTGAGTTCTTTTGATGGCAAAAATTTCAACCGTTTGCATTTTTTCTTGAAGTTTGCGCTTCTAAAAAGTTTTTAGAGCGCTCAAACTGGATAGGAACGAGAGTATAAAAGCATTAAGAGCTTCGACTCGACATGACGGGTCGAAAGAGGGTCGCAATTTACGATGGAACATTCCCATAAGTCTTTTGTACATAAATTGTCGCGTGGGTTGAGGTAGTCCAGTCAACTCATGGAGAGTAGTAAAAATACAGCCATAATACTGCATCCCTATTCGCTCTGAGGCTTGAGGTTTATTTGCGGTGGATTAAAATACTTCATTTGCACTAAAAATCCTAACAACATGGCAAAATTGTTTTCTTACGCTAGTGACACTTGGCTCGGATTGTTGTTTACTACCAAGCGGCAGAGCGTTACTTTTTCTACAGTCAACTCTTCGGTTCTCGTGAACTTTAGCGCAATTCAGGAGTGAAGAGTTTGGTAAGAAAAAGTTCTTTGAACTCGAAAATAGTTTTGAGCTTACCTAAGTCTCGGTCTACAACGTAAGGAATCTCTCCGTTTGGCCATCGCGAACTCTGTAATTTTTTAACGGCTCGCTTTCTTCGGAGATGTCCTCCGCGGATCAGAAGGCGTGTTCTCATGTCTAAAACGATGTCTCCTTCGTAAAGAGTCCAACCGTCAAAAAATGCCGCCTCACCTGCAAAGATGTCCATTTGTTAAATGTTACAAGGTTAATTATGCCCAGGGAGAAAACCAGCTATCAAGAATAGATCCGCTCTTTTTTCAAAAGCCGTCAACTTGGCCAAACCGTATTCCGCGGCGCTTGACACGGTCTGAGTACGATTTAATTTTGCGGTTAATATGCAAGAGGACGAGCGGCAAATCAAAGGATTTTCTGCAAGTACGGAGACATAAACACAGCGATTCAAAGGACGACAGAAGCCGTGCACACCTTTACGGTCAATCAATTCTTGATTCACTTCCCAGGGCTCGAGCGGTTCCGAGTTAGCGGCAAGCACAGG
>JAHPZR010008448.1:0-20000 GCA_019787425.1 Platygyra sinensis
AGATTGCATGACAGGAAAACTGAACATTTTAAAGGGATCACTAGTGCCTGTCATGCATCTGCTATCGCAGACCACGTCACGTCAACTGGTCACAACTTAAAATGGGACCACTTCGAAATATTAGCAAAAGGTCGCTCTGATATCCACTGCAAGATAAAGGAGACTCTTCTAATTCAAGAACCCAAACCGACCCTAAACGATAATGTAAGCAGCGAAAAGCTTTACCTCTATTAGTTTGCGTCTTTTGTATGCAAATATTTTTTGTGCTCAGCTTTTGTCATTGTTATTGTTACTTAGTTACTTATCTAAAATTTAAACTTAGTTGCTACTTGTATTACTAACAGTCACTTCTGAAGATGTATGTAGAAACATACGAAACGTCAAGTTAAAGTTAAATAATTTTGTTTTCCAACATGCGTTTTATTGTCATGTTTGTAACTGCAGTTTGTGTGCTATTTCTCATCACTTCTGAAATCGGTAAATAAATAATTTTACTAACCTTGCTTTCCGAGCCAATGGTCCTGTCCCGTTTGATGCAAAGCCGAGCCAAGTAAAATCGCTGAACCATGCAGCTCACGTGAGTTAAGTCAGTAGCATCGGTTACATGCTAAAATATGTGTCTCGGGCTACTGTAGTCAAGGCTGATTTTCGGACCTTCACAAGCGCACATAATACAGAAATCTCCACCGTCATTTACGCTCCTTTCATTCAAACTCGAATCAACTGGCCCTCTAGGTTGAACCGCAACACCACAAGTTTTTCCTGGGGGTAATTTTTTCAACGCTGCTGTTTTTTCAGAGGCCACGATCCAAGCGTTTTCGCCTCACAGCGGCTGCTCTGATGACAAAACTGGCTTGATTTTCCCCAGCATTTTCTTCACGATTGTAGAGTTTCGCAGTTCAATTCTGCTATTCGCCTGTAGAGTTTTTCATTCCGACGAAGAAGTTCGACGCTCGAGTCAGGTTTGACAGTCGTCGTGATTTTTTCTCGAACCAATCACAATTCATTTGCTACGCACATCGTACCAATGAAATTCCTTCTATTTGGTATAGATCTTAGATTTCCGTCGAAATGGCTTTTATATTTGTGTTCTTCGCCAACGCGGGCAAAAGCCGGCGGGCCAAAGGCCGGCTTTCGCGTTATGTTATGACTACGCCTTGACGTTATGAGGCCTTTCGTTATTCTATCTAAAACAAATCGATTTCCATGTTGCCGTGCGTCTGATTCAGTAATAGATCACGAGAAGACGCCCAAAATGTGGTAAGAACATCAGTGACACACTCGCTACGCCTCGTGTGCCACTTTTTTTGTTCTTACCACATTTTGACGTCATCTGTGATCTATTACTGACAGACGCGCGGCAATATGGACTCTTTGTTAAATAAACATAGAAGAAGCGTGTTTTATTGTTTTTCACCACGTTACCCTCTATATCATAAACTCTTCGGACATTTTGTGAACACACGAGAATGAAGAAACGCTCGCCTGCGCTCGTGTTTTCTACATTTCCCTCGTGTTCTCAAATGCGTGTCCTGCCGGTTTTATGGCAGTGTAATACACGGCTTAGGCTTCTTATTTGTTGAATAAAAGATCAACCAATATCTCTAACTAAACTAAGTAACCTAAACTATATACTAAAGCTGCTTTACAAGGATGCTGTGTTGAATCTCATTGAAAACTGTGCTGAAGTATGTTAAGTTTTAAAATCATGCAAAGTTGTTGCTGGACGAAGGTCACTGGATACGCTGTTCCACAACCTGGCTCTGCTGTAAGACAAACTCTTCTTCAATAATTGGTGCGGGGCGCTGAGGAAGAGCCAATTATTTTCTCACTTGCACCAAATCCCATACACACTTCTTTACCCCCCAAAAATTTGCATAGGCATTGTTTAGATTACTCTTGGACATGTTTAAGTGGTCCCAGGAGAAATTGCAAACAATGATTATGTAAAATTTGTTGGGGGGTTAAAGAGGTGCATTATTGGTATTGCGCAAGTAGTGAATTCCTTATTCACTGTGATGTTATATCGTTTTGAAACACAATCCAGAACTCCATACTCAGGGGTCATCTCATGTAAAGATTGTACATCATAACAGCAGCTGATTCAAATCTTTGATGTTTGAGTTTACGCCAACCCAGTGCCCGGAACAGAACAATTTTCATCGGATTTGAGAACACAACAACAACTTTTTTTTACTCAGCTAGAAATTAGAGATTAGATAACATAGAGTTATAACTGGCGCACATTAAAATACGGGCTGCACGATTTGGAGCTTCTGAAGCTTTCTGAGAGACCACTGCCACAGTTGCCCAGACAACATTATAGCTGGAACCCTGACTACAGTAATTAAAAAATAATGTGGTTGAACTAGGCTGTCATATACATTAATTAATGGTATTAATTGATATAAGATGTCGTATTCGCTTAATTGCACTCAATGCAGAAGCAACTCTTTTTGAAAATGTTCTGTTATATGACACTCGCAGTTCATATTGGTCGATGTGCACACCAAGAGATCTCGTAGATGACACCTGCTTCACTGGATGTTCCGCATTTATACTGGAAGGAGTTTCAGGAAATGTTGAAACTTCTGTCTCGACGCAACTAACATGAACTAAGTTTTTCGTTAAATTCAAGGTCAGTTTTATTGCCTGATAGCCAAGTACATACCCTGTTTAAACCATAGTTAAAACAAGAAGTTCCGAAAAAAAAAGCGAGCTGAGTATTCGAGAAATCGGGATCCCAACTGTAAGTTAAATGTATTTCTCCATAAGTTCCAATTTGAAATTAACAACGTTCGCCAGGAAAGAATCATAGAAGGAGTTTTTAAAATAGTTTTTATACTGAATTGCCTAGACTACTTGCAGGTTATTACTAACATGTCTACCTTTACTGGTGGTGCCTTTTAAAGTGACACTGCTTTCCGAACATCCGTTATATTATTTCGCATTTAATATCTGCACCCCTCCCCCTCTTGAGGACCTGGTCTTCTCGAGTCTTGCATTCTTGCCTTAAAGAAATCTGTGAAAAACATCTTACTGCCTCAGGACATCCATTAAATCATCATGACTTATACCATAAATTAATCCATAAGAAATTAGCAAACCTCTCAAGAATTCCATCAAAACCGGCTAACCCCTGAAGGATTCTTTATTTTCTAGAATCACTGCAGAATTCCTTTCTGACCTTGCATCGTAAGAGTGCCACATTTTTTGTGCCCTTTCCGTGACGAATTGCATTATTTCTCAACAAAGGGGTGGGATACGGGTGGGTGGGGTGGGAGGTAGGCATATATTAATGCGACAGCTCATTTTTCTGGGTACCCATTTGCTACCCTTCAATTGCCTGGCTCACATGATATTGTTAAAAAAGGGATTTAAATCCACTTATTTTAAAATTGTCTTCAAGGTACGATTTTTTGCAAAGAAAAACTTTTTTCAAGCCAATTCACTGATTTTTTAAATTTTACTTCATTTTCCCACTTGAAACGCACACAAGTTTTACACAAAAATATACGGCTATTTAAGAAATGCCAAAGTCACGAAGTGTGTCAGTTAAATTAGAATGTATCAACCACAGAGTTCTCTGACTTGGATTTCAAACTTTTAAAGTACTTTACACCTATTTGCCTTTGATGCATGTGTGAGGGGGACATTGGGGAGTTCTGAACACCGCCACATCCCAACTCAGTTGACAGCAGACAGAAAAGAAATAAAAGATAAGATGATTAATTGCAAAAAAATTGAATCATGCAAGTACTCTGTCTCTGGTTGTTGTCTTCTACGTGAACATGAGACTGGAGAAATTCCGTGCTAGTTGAAACTTATTGTGTGGAGAGTCAGTGATGGCGACACGCAGTCGGCGTTCTGGTGAGGGGGTGTGTGGTATTCGGACAGACAAGTTTCTTTCAACTTCACCAGAATTCTAGGGCACCGTGTGCTGTTTTATTAGGCTCATATTCCAATAAAAACTACAAGCGATCACTTCACAATGCCTCCTACAAGCGGCCTTACTAGTCGGACTGAAAGCTTTACAGTCTAGGTACATTCTAATTCTCGTCAGGCGTTCGTTTGTTCGCAGAATATGAAGTTGTTAACATATAGCAAGAGCTTAAAAGCGCTGGTATTCTAGTATCAACACAGTGCAATGTCCTGGTTTGTTCACTCAGGCAATGGCCTTGTAAAAAGAAAACAGCAAGATAACGATCAGCGTCTCCTGTGAGCAGCAGATTTTATCTGCAGCACCATTAGGCGAAGGTAGAGATGAATGCACCGCGACCAGCCCGCTACCCCCAATCACGTCCCCAACCATCCCATGGAGCTCTCGTTTGGCGATGTTGATGATGGCAACGGAATTGTTAGCAGTAGCAGGAGACAACAGCCAAGACCCTGACCCGAGCAAAGGGCGGTGCACAGAGTGGCTGCCTGGCGTGCTATACACGTTGCCCACACCTTCGATGTAACTGATTTTGGCGGCATATGACTCGAGAAGATCAAGATCTATCACAGCTATCTTGTCGCTGTAGACAAGGCTGATGTAAGCTAGGTAGCCTCCTTGCTGGCCAGTCTTCTTGTCGAAAACCAATTTACTTACTCCACCAGGGATATCGAATTTGGATTTGAAAACTGCAGCGTTGTTGTTGCCAGGTATGAACAGCACGTAGACTTTACTGTCAAGGAGACGGTTTGAAGTCTCGTTTACGGATTTGTACAGGGTAACGATATAGCGCCCATCAGGTGAAGCGTAAGGGACTCCAGTAGTATTCCACTTCTTAACAATCCGGTCAGAGGCGAGATCCATCTCTAGTAATGCCACGGATCTGCGGCCAGCATAGCACTGAACGAATGCGTGTTTGTTCACAGAGCTGTAGGCAAGGTTCAAAGTTCCAGTGCAGCCATGGTTGGAAACGTTGACGAAGCCCTTGTACGACTTGGATGAAAGGTCGAGCTGATGGACGCCTGGGTTGTACAGGTGGGTGACGTAGCCAACTTCGCCATCTTTCACTTCTGAGTCAGCATACATGAAGCCGTGAGTCCAACCTGAAGAAGAGTGCAAAAACACTGACAACCTAAACGTAATGGGAATGGTAAAGGTAATGGACTTATATACCGCACATGTCACCCACTTTCTCACGGTGGTTTACAATTCTTGTATAGGGAGATCGATCATCAGCCTGTAAAGGCGCCTCTGGCAACCGCTATCAGTTCATATTTGATCTCACCCACCCACCCAACCCATGCATAAATGTGAAAGACAGGTGAAATCAGAAATAGAGATAGACCGTCGTCTCTTTTCGAACAGTGCGTGGGTTCTTAAACGTCCCACAGATTATAAGGAACAAATGTTGTGAGACGGGACCTACGGTTTATAATTATCGTCCTTATCCGAGAACCTACCACGAAAGGAGCTGATTAGCTAATGGCTCCTGACCACAATGAATAATGACTAACTTTCCACAAAAAATATAATAATTATAACATTAGGGGAATTGCAAAGGAGTTAGAGCAATGCATGGTAACGCTAGTGGTCGCAAAACCAACCAGAGAACTGCACCAGCCAACGCAGGAGAAATAATGATAAATAAAACAATGATCCAGTAAGAATTTTCACAGGAAAAGCAAGTTAATCATGCCAAGAAAAGGGGGATAGCTCAGCGCAGGAAGTGAAAGAATTTATGGACCTTAGTTGTGATACTACTTTTGAGTGATTGTGGAAAAAACAAATTAACTAGCTAGAATAAGACGGTTCCTTATTTTGCTTGGAGATAGTAAAGAGCGCCTCCTCACAGAAAGCAATTTCATGCGCGCTCGCGTGTTTCGGTCTCTTTACTGTCCCAAAGAAAAATTAAGGACTACTTGTAGTCCAGAAAAAAAAAAAAGAAACATTTCATTATTACTACATCTTTTCGTCTTTTTGGTAAACCATGAAATTGCTAATGAATGGACTAACCTGGTTTTATATGCGCTTTAATAGCTTTGTGAGTCCTCTCCAGTTTCCCCACGGTGTTGATGACGTCAAAGGTAGAGTTAGTCCACGTATTAACCCAGACCTCTTTCAGCCAATGTAGGTAATACAGATCATATGGGTACCCCTCAGTAGGAATTGTTTCGATAACCTCTCGGAACAGAGGAGAAAACAAAACGTAAATTTGAGGATTAACATCTACTTTGTCTTTCAGTTGTAACCAAACCTGTTGTTTATATTGGTTTATTTTATTATTCAGAGTCCAGCCAGCGGGATCTTCTTCTCAACCTCCGTGTCACAACCGCCCTCTTATAGTTCTTAAAAGCCAAGCGTTTTGTTCGCACGTAAAACGGTGATTTAGGTTCCATTTAAAACAGCGTTAAGAAACCTTTAAGGTGGCTCGAAACAGTTTCTAGCACTTAAATTTTGATGGGTCGTTTTAACCACTCTTTATCACTTGATGCTAGCTACAATCATGGTATCAAAAAGCTGCCCAATCATCGGCGAACACGTTATTATCGTTTCCGTATGATTTCCTAAAAACACCCTTAATTACAGCTTTAGGGGCGTATAGTTCAAAAATGGCACAGTAATTTTTTTTTTATATTATCACCTTGTGATAAGCATGATAAGACGCAACTTTTAGCAAAGTTTAAAAACATTCTGTAGGTGAGGTTCACTTTAAATTTTCGAAAATTAAAGGTGGCTCTGAACCCTACCAACAGAACTTTTTTAAACTTTGCCAAAAGTTGCGCCTTATTATGCATATCAAAAGTTGATAATATAAAAAAATTTCATCGAGCCGTTTTTGAATTGTAAGCGCCTAAAGCTGTAAGGGTGTTTTTAGCACTGTTGCTATGGTAACCTATTGTGTCACGAAAATGATAACTACGTGTTCACCAATGGTTGGGCAGTTTTTTGATAACATGATTGTAGCATCAAGTGATAAGGAGTGGTTATAACGACCCATCAAAATGTAAGAGCTAGAAACTGTTTGGAGCCACCTTAACTGAAATCATCAAATTGATCTTGAGTACATTTAATTACAGCTCGCAGTGGTTGGAATACACTACGATCGGGTTGAACTTTTTATTGAGCAAAACATTTACCTTTCCTTTTTGCACATCAATGACGTGAACGCGATTTCCAGGCATATCACTGAAGAAAATGAGCTCATCTCTCACCAACACCGCGTATCCAAACGAGCATTTATTCCTGTTTAAGCCAGAGATTAGTACTATTTAGATGATCGAACAACTTCTCCACACTAATGCCATGAAAAGTATATGGAGAATAGTGACGAAAAAACACATGTTGATTCTTATATTCTTCAGCGGCTAGCAGGACCACGTTAGTGGTTGCCTGAGTGGGGCTCCACAGTAAAACTTTTCAGTCGCCCGTTGATAATGACAGCGAGGGGTCAATACATCAACAGCGTTATACTTTATACTAGAGCCATTGTATTAATAATCTGCTGAACTTTATTTCCAGTTTGAGCCGCACTAAGTTTTAGAACATGGTGTAGTTGACATATGCATTCGGGATCCAAAAAAGAAAAAGGATTGTCTTAAAAAGTAATTAATTAATTTCAACTAACCAAAACGCACCAAAACATCCTGGGGGATCAAGAGCCTCGGCGGGGTAAAACCCCTGGGAGAGATATGTTACCTGGAGTATTGGTTGTTTGATTTGGTACAAACACCGTCAGCTTCGATCTTCGACAAAACTGTCTTGCTCTCTGGGTCGATGATGTAAATGGCCTCAGATCCAAACACATAGAACAAAAGCTTTTGATCATTTGACCTGGAAGACTCAGCTTCGCAAACACTGCAAGAAACTGGAAACAGAGAAACGATCAACAACAGCATGACTAACAATTATAGAGACTTTCACTTCGCATACCCGATTGTAATGTGGACAGGCGAAACAAGCATTCACCCTAATATCGTTGAATTGCTCGGGGCACTGGGTTAGCGTAAACTCACATATCAAAGATTGGAATCAGCTGCTGTTATGATGTACAAATCTCTAAACGGGATGACCCCTGAGTATCTGAGTTCTAGATTGGTGTTTCGAAACGACATAACATCATATCGAATAAAGACTGCACTGAAAATAAATTGACTCTTCTGCAGCCCTGCACCAATTATTTGAAGAAGTTTACTTCGAATTTCGACCTCAGATCAGGGAAACCGAAAGAGTTTGACTTTTCATTACCGGCTAAACGAAGCGGCCAATGCGCTGGATTACACAATCTACGCTGCGGTCATGGTACCATGAGAAACAATAGCTTCGATGGAATCTTGGAAGTTCGAGAACGCTGGAAGTGTTAATTTTAAATAGTGCTGTCTTTAAATGTTCGGGTCTTCACTCTCTGGAGAAATAAAGAAAATCTCTGTTAATTTGGCCTCAAAAGCAAAACTCAGATATCGTTTTCTCACCTGAATAGACGCACAGTACGAAAGATATAGAAAACATGGAAGTGTAAGTGGAAGGGATATTTTTTTTGCGCACGGCTCCAACCGCAGTTGTGGTGTTTTTGTACTGGTGAAAGACAGCTTAGAATCTGAGTTGAAATCTATACTGGCAGATGATAACGGGGGTTAATTGTATTTTGTCGAATGTCACAGTACAGGGTTAATTGCAATAACTTTTTTTTAACAATCTTTACGCGCCGAACAAAGTACGCGAACAGTGTTCCTTTCTCGAAGAACTAGAAAAAATAAAATAGATGATTTTATTGCTGATGAAAATCACAGAATTATAATTGAAGGGATTTTAATGTGGTTAATGATCCAGATCTTGACTGTTCCGGAGGCAAGCCTAAAGAGAAAGAATCAATTTAATTTCTCAACGGTATTTGTCTAGACATTTGGAGGACCAGGAACCCGGACCGCAAGTTTTTTCCTGGAAACAAAAAAAGCCTCTTGTCCAGAGGAGACTTGATTTTAGGCTAAATTCGGCAATTACAATTTCTTTCGATATCAGATGCACATATACGAGGCCCTTCATATTGGAAATTTAATTCAAGTTTGGTTGACGATGAGAATTATGTCTTAGCAAGAGCCATAATAGGCCAAGAAGCCAGTCTTAGCGATTAATCAGAAAATACCAGAATTGTTATAGGGGAGTTTAAAGAGGTAATTGATAAAAGAGTACTAATATCGCGCGAGACAATTTATTATGCGTTATGCTAAAGAAAAGGCACTAAAAAGAAGGCAAGAATCATTGCGGGTCGAGACGATCGACATCCTTGAGACAAGCAGAGGAGAGATAGGCAGTAGACCCATCGGAGCCAAACCTTGAGATTTTAGAAGCCTTGAAGATGAAATATGACTCACATTTTGATTATATAGCCAAAGGGGCAATAATTGATGGCCTTACTGTTGATTTTTACACTGAAACATTTTGGAAGTCTACTGGAAATTTACTTGTTGATTCTCTTAATTATTCATATGAATGCGGTGAATTATCAAATACTCAAAAACAAGCAGTGATCATGTTAAATGAAAAACAAGGGGAAAGACAAGCGAAATATGTGTAATAAAAGATAAATTTCTTTGATCAACGTTGATGCAAAAATCGGTTCGAAAGTTATTGCAACAAGACTTCAAAAAGTTCTAGGGGAGATAATACATTTCCATGAAAATGCCTATGTAAAAGGCAGGACGATTCTTGATGCCGTGAGAGCTATAGATGACATCTTAGAATACACAGAGTGGAAAAATATTAGCGGATTGCTAGTAGCGATAGATTTCCAAAAGGCGTTCGATTCATTGTGGGCCGAGTGAGTCCAAAACAAATTTTGAACACTGTGATGACGCGTACTCGTTGTCGATAAGAGTACAGACAACGCTAAGCCACATTCGAGTTGTTTTTTACCACAATATCAAAGATAACGAAAGAAATCTTTGTCAAGATTTGTTGACAATTGAAAACACCGGCTCGGACTTAAAAAGTGCATGCGCTACACTATGGAAATGAGCTACTTGTACGCGCCAGACTTTCGTTTCAAAATCTTTTAGTTTACAAACTCTCTCATCCCGCAGAAACAATAAGACAAAATGTTTGGGAAAAGAGTAATGACGTGTACTCGTTGTCAGAGTACAGATCACGCTGAACCACATTCCATTTGTATTTTTACGATAACTGCAGAAATTCTCGCGCGCTCATTGGCTAATTTTCATCATCACTATGGGGACGGACAAATGAATTTATAATTTATGCGATGCGTCAACGAGCGAGAGCGGACAATTTGACAATCTGTTAACGTAAAAAACAAATTGACTTCAATTTTTTCATACGTCTGTCCTGTTTTTGACAATGAATTTCGTCATAACATTGTCGAAGTAGTCTGCGGATCCACTCGGCTATCGCCTCGCGCATCCGCAGCTACGTATACTTTGACAATGTTGTGACGAAATTCATCATCAATAACAGGACAGATGTATGAAAAAGAGACGTCAATTTGTTAATTTACCACAATATCAACGTCAAAGAAAATGTTTTTTTTTTTATTTCAGAGCGCGAGCTGAAAAAAGCATTGCGTGACACACTGACGCGAGCAGCGTCGTGTGGACTCTTTTTGACAACGGTAAATTAGCCAATCAGATTGCGAAATTAGTAGCAATTGTGGTAAAAATAGTTTTAGACGGACTTTCTAACATCGATAAACTCTTTGGGATTTGGAATAGAGAAAAAGAATTCTTATAGCTCAATCACCTTTTAATTATAACTAAAAAACACATCTATGAAATGCCGAGAAAAAATGGTACTCGCCCGTCTTTTAGAGTGTATTGTAAAACCCTGGCTTATGTATACCAATTAGAATCTCAAGTCATGAAATCAAATAATGTAACAAAGAGTCCAGTCATAATCTTAAATGGAGAAAATATATCAACAACTTAAAATAATGTTTTAGCACCGTGTAACATAAGCTTTTACAAATACTTAAAAAGTTGAATTGCAGTGGATACTGATGAATAGTATCAATAACACGGAAACCGCTAGTTTTAAGGAATGCCTATCATAATCCAGATCATACAGCCCTAAATCCATCTTTTAAAATTGATTGCGGCCTTTTTGACGTAACTAAAAAGAAATCGAAAGATTAGTACTCCCTTCTTGTCCGTAAAAAGGCTTGTTTCCCAAATAACACAAGAAAATTAAGGAGCGAATTTAATTTAACTGATGAGACATTGAAAAAAGCTTTCTCTCTTCCCCATTCAGTTGCTTTTGAGCCATATGTCAAAGCCTTTCAGTTCAAAGTATTGAACTCTATACTCTACACGAATTCAAAACTACACCGGCAAAATTGGGTACATTGCGGATGATCTATGCACTTTCTGCAAATGTGAATCAGATACAATGGAGCATCTCTTTTATTATTGCTCTTATTCAATTTCTTTCTGGGAAGATTTCGAATTATATTACTTATCTTTGACACAACAGCAGATACATCTTAATCTGAAAGACATATTAATCGGTCTTTTAACACCAGAACTTCCCTTACTTAAGGTGGCTGAACACAGTTTTTGATACCTCTGTTTCAATTACATTTTTCTCTAAAACCCCTGATCCTTTGGTCACCAAAAATGGCAGCAAGCAAGTTAACAACACAAACTTCAACTTTTTGATAATTAAGCTGACGTATGTACCGTTGCCATGGCAACATGATCAAATATAAACAGGTGTTTAAAATCGGTTTTGTTTATTTGCAGAAAATCTAGTCATTAGATTTTCTTTATACTTTGCATGCAACAAGCTTGTAACGATACTCGCAAGTTAACGCTATTTTGATAATAATTTAACAAACAGATCTTTAATTATCCCTCTTTAAAGGTTCACTGGCATATCTTGAATTTCCTTTGTTAAAGTTCAATTTTTTTTCAATCCTCCAGTTACTTATTTCCTAAAGTATTTTCGTGCCAAATTTCGTGAAATTCTAATGAGTGGTTCTCGAGAAATAAGCGCCTCCGAGAAGTCAATTTTTCATTCAATCGCACTTTTTTCGACTTACTACGCATGCGCTGCATTTAACTGGGTTCTTTTAGCAACAAAGAAATAGCAGAGCTGAGTTCTTTGCATCGTTACCTTTCTAATATACCTTTGTAATAAAAGAGTAAAACCTTCAATACAATACATTGTGTTCATTTGTGAAGAAAAAAATAGTACAGATAGTGCAAACATTGAGCAAATAAAATGATCGCTCTATTTATGCCATGTTTGTTTTTATGCAATACTTGTGCGCGCGCTGAATCACGTTAGCAAGAGCGCGCGCCAAAACTGTGTTCAGCCACCTTAATTATTTATTACTTGTAGGAAAAATTTATTTGTGGGCCGTGTGTAGAAAGAATAAAGAACTTCCAAGTATACGTGGTTTTAAATCAAAAGTCAAATTAAAGTATGAGACGGAAAAATATATCTGTGCAAAAAATAATAATTTAGATATGTTTAGGAAAAAGTGGGCAATATAAATACAAGAGGTAGTTGAATAACTTAAAGCGTGTCAGGTTCAAATTAGTGTGACTTTGTTATGTAACTGTTCATGAGTGTGTGTATCTGTGTGAGTGTGAATTATAGTTGTGTTATACTGTAGGTCCTGTATATTATGTTTAGTTAATTAGTATAGTATTGCAATGAAACTTGTGTAAATAGTTAATAGCTGTGTGTAATGCAATAAAAAAAAAAATCAATAACACGGAAAGTAGTGTTGTAAAAATGTAATGTGTGTGCGTAATTTGTTGTTGTTAATGTGCGTAATGTGTGTTACGTTGTAAGGAATGCATTGGAAAATCTAAAAAGAAAATTGTAACGCTGAATTTATAAGTAATAGGAATGTAAAAAAATAAGTACATAAATAAGAACTGAGAGTGGTGTAAGTTATTGCATTGTTTTATAGCTAAGCAAATCCTTGTCATGTAAGATTCGCAAGGTAAATAGCTAGTGCAAATAGTAGTTTACTGAACATTGTATTGTATTACATTGTGTTGTGTTTTGTTGTGTTGTGTTGTATTGAGTAAGTATTATAAGTAAAATGTCGTAAGTAGAGTAAGTACAATGTAAGTTATTATGTGTTTTGCAAGAAATGAGAAAACAAACAAACAAAATAAAACAATTATTCAGCGTGACCCAGTGTGACAACCAAACGTAACGCCGGAAGTACGAATTAACATTTGAAAACTGTGCATGTTATAAAAACGTGTTTGTCTGTCTCCACTTGATTGCGTTTCTTGTGAATGAATATTTGACACCAGAGTGGCGGAAAAAAGAAAAAAAAAAAAAAAAAAACGCGCAGAAATAACGGGTGAGATGCTTGAGGCCGAGACTGGCTATACCGCAGCTCAGCAGGTCATTTCTTTTTTTCAAAAGCTGGGAACCCCCCGTCTTTTGTTTCAATACACTCATGAGAGCGAAACTTACCTTTTTAGAGAGCAATCAGGAATTCAAACTTGACATCACGCAATGGCCTACCCACAGGTTGTTCGTGATTCATCCATTGTTTTTAAAGCATCACTAACAAGAAGCTATTTCTCAGAAAGAAATAGTGTTTCGTTTCCGGAAAGACATCCAGTCTCAGAGAGCCTCGTGTTTTGATATCTTGTGTGTGTGAAGTCCCGGGGTGTGGGGGATTTGTGCTAATGCACTGCTTTGTGATTCGCTTAGTTGCCAGAGCTTGGGGTTTTTCGTCGAGGCGGGATATAGTACTGAAACTATGGTAAAAAGGAAGAGCTATAAATTAATTCAAGTTTTCTACACATTACCGCACTTCGTAATGTATTTATTTGTGACACTTTCCTGTGACTCTGCCCTAGGAGAGAAGGGTACTCCCATATATGGATATAGGTATGTCCAGCCTGAGAGGGTATGTTTTTTTTTTTGAGACATTTAGGTCAAAAATAGAGTATCCAATTTGGTCATTTTGGTCTCAAACTGGGCATGGTTTTGCACTTTAGTCTTGCATTTGGTATGTTCAGTCTTTTTAAAAGAAGCTAGTTTTTCATCATTATCGATAAGACCAGGAATCAAACAATAGTTGATAAGGCAGGAGATCCAGGAATCTCAAATTTTATGATATAGGGCACTAGGGCAGGTTTGCGATAGGGCATACATTCAAAGGACACGTCATAAATAGGGTTGAAAAATCGCAGATTTTGGTCTTAATTAATTAAGCAGGGTAAATGCTTCAGGAAGCGGGCCGTACGGCCCCACCAAATTTTCGCAAATTCGAAATTATTGTGTGTGAGGCTAAATAACGCTAAGAGGTAAAAGCATTTGACACATAATTTTTCCATTTCTGTGCCAGGAAGTGCTTTATTCGAATGGCTGCCTCGGCACTCTTCGTTTTGTTGTCGTTGCTGCAATATATTTTTCTTTACACAGTCCACCTTCGGCTTATTTATGAAGCCAAAATACAAATGTTATCGGTGTTTTCATGGAAACCAGCTCAGCCACGGTACCTCAAAACAAAAAGATTGTTATTTCTAAAAGCTTATGATAGGACGCGCTCCACAAGAAGTGAAGTTTCTCAAATTGTGGCGGAAAATTTGACAAATTCAATTAAATCTACAAAATATCGACACCTTATAAGAAAGCCATATTGTACCTCTTTTGCAATATAGCAAGGTTAATTGAAATACAATTTGTTGAATTAGTTACCTTCCACAGAAAATCGTTTCTGTCACTGGTATCATCCAAGCGTTCCAAGTGCGTGTTCTTTTCCCGTAAGCATCCACAGAAAATCGGCGGGATTGTTATTCCTGACAAGTCCGATTTCACCAAAGTTATGTCGCCATTGTGATCTTAATCACATCAAAACTCAAGCAAGAAAACAGCTACCTTCGTCTCTTTAGAATCACAGCGTTCCAGTCTGACTTAAAGCATTTAAGTCTTCAGTTATGTCTGCCTTCAGTGCCATTTTACGTTCCTTTTGTTTCCGTGACTCGAAATTAAATTTAGTTTCAACAGGATGTTTTTGCTGCGCATGTTTATGTTGTGAATTACAAGCGTTACACTGATAACTCTCATACTCACTACTATGTCAATAAATCACTCTAAAACGAAAAACAGTACCATTTCTTTGTTGAACTAAACAAAACTAACTGCTTCAATCGGCCGGCTTAAAATATCTCATTGAGGGTGAAATCGCGTGGTGTGGCGGCGTCTCTACCTCGAAAATATATTTCCCTTTTACTATCACTACGCGAAAAGAAGTCCAGTTCGTAGTTTTCTTGTGTGATATACCGATAAAGCGAGTTTCAATCAATAATTAATTCCCCATTTCGTATAAGGCAATAATTGAAATGTTGCATTTCGATGCACAGAATTTGGGCGGAAATTTTGCCGCCGTATTTACATTTACAATTACGACCTTTACTCTGATTGGATATTACCTCCACTATGTAAATAGTTCACCCCTGAACTGAAAACAATACCGTTTCGTTTCTGAGGAAACGAAACAAAAAGTAGAGCTTTTTCTAGGAGTCGGAGAGCAAATAACCCTTGTATTTCGTGATTCATCCCTTGTTTTTTAGCATCACTAAAAACCAGTTTCCCACGCGTCGAAAAGCATACTATTCTGGATCATTCTGTTTCTTGGCAAAATAATTAACGAACGCGCTCGCTCAGTCATGAGACAATTTGTGCTTCATACTCGGGTAAACGACCACCCGAATTTGCATAGCCAGTGGCTCTGTTTACATTCCTTTTGAGAGGAGAATATTGGCAACCTCTTGCGGTTCCAATGGTTTCATGGCCTCAACACTATCGTTTGGTATATTGACATAAGTCTGCATTCTGTAGTTGCTCCCCACCATCCATCGCATAACTATTCGACGGCCGCTGTTGCACACGGTGTTTTTTCGTGTTTTTTATAGCTTTGTTCAAGACCCGGCCGGAGGGGGGTACTCGATATATCCCTGGGTGGGGAGGTGCGGTCCGGCCCCTCATACCCTGACCCTGTTTAAGACAAATATCGCTGATTTTCCTACCCTGTTTAAGACAGAATTCCGATTTTTGATACCCTGTTTAAGACATAGATTAAAAGTTGCTTAAAAATTGTGTGCCTTTCTTGTTGTGTAATCAATGGAAATTTAATGTGCCTGGTATCAATGCCAAAGTCAACGGAAGTCAATAATAATTTACAAGAGCTTGTAAAAATTTTGCCGTTTATCGTCCAAGAAAAGGTATCCCATTTAAGACAAAAATTGATAATCGATACCCTGATTAAGACAAAAAATGACAAATTCGATACCCTGTTTAAGACAAAAATCCCGAAAAACATACCCTGGCTGGCCGCACGTCCCCATTAAGCTCTTATGAGGGAGTACCCCCCCCCCCCCCCCGGTGTTCAGGAACGCGTCCCATGTTTATGCTATCACAAATTTCTAACCTGCCGCCCAGTTTTGGACACCCGGTTTTGTTTGACTATAAATTGTCGTTTTACTTACACATTTTCTGTTTCTAACATGTTTCTGGACTGACATGCTTCCTCGTTTTGTTGACGTTTTATTGAAACTTACGCGCGTAAGAATTCTTGGCAAAAGGCGATCGCAAAGGTAGAAAGTCATCTAGAGAGATAAAGAATATTGCTATATTACTATTCAACTTTCAGAGCTTGTCAGACCTGTATGGCTGCAATTGGATAGATCCCAGAAGCCTTCAAATGAAGCTTCATTGCGTTGTATCTTTTTTAGTCAACCAGCGGGAAACCAGTTGGTGGATCATCGAATCCAAAACTCGAAATGCTTGTTGCGCAAAGTAAAGTTTCCATTAAATAAGATAGAGATTCCGGCTGGTGGAAAATTTATGAATTGCTCACTGCTCGCCATCTGTATTTTCTAACGTGCTCGCTGCTCACAAGAAAAATTTGATCACTACTCGTGCTAGCAGAAATAAAAGTACTGCTCGCATGCTCACAAATGGGGACAGCTACTGTTAGAGTTATCTTCATAGAGTTATAGAGTGCAGTTAATTGAGGACAGCTACTGTTAGAGTTATCTTCATAGTATTATCCGTCATTAACTATAACTCTAAGTCATAACTCTACTAAAATAACTCTATTGCTAGTCAACATCCTCACAAATGCTCCCAAAGATCATTCGATATCCCTAGTAGACAGGCACATGTTTCCTGACTGAAAATCAGCTAAATTCGTCAGCAATCTTTTCACTAAACAACAATGCACGTCACACCCCCAAAAGCATCGGAGCAGAAGTAAATTATCAATTATCGTTAATCGTGGCTGGTTTTGATTACTCACCAAAAACAAGAACTACGAAGCTGACACTCACAGCTGATATAACAGATGATACTGAATTCATTGCTGAGATTTTTGGGTCAACCCAAGGTTTGCACGTCTATCTTGGTTGCTTTAGTTTTGACGTGATGTGATTTCGCAACGTCAAGGATGGAAATAGCGCCTTGGCGGCCTGCCAAAATTCCGTTGCCACACAATCTCGTTCCCAGGGCCTTCGTTACCCTTGTTCAGCGGAACGGGGAAGCTAAGACCTGTACGTAATACGACTGTAATACAGTGTTTCAGCTCAACTATGATTTCATTGCCCAAAAATAGAGCATTCGCAATTGCACCGGAAGTTGATAACCCATATAAACTCTTGGTCTTCGGCCATCGTAACTTGATTAAAAAGATAAAACAAACAGCGGTGATAAACATATTGAAAACTTTCATTTTATAATCTTGACGTTTCGTATGCTAGTCAACATACATTTTCAAAAGAATAACGGTTACAAATTTTTGAAAAGCTATTTATACTGTATAAATGGGGGTCTGGAACCTAGACAGAAAACAACTGCAATCAATAGAAATTTAAGACGTTTCAAACGGAAACTGTCTGTAAAGGGACAATGAAAAGGCTTTCTAATAGAGTAAAAGCTTTTCACTGCTGACATTGGCATTCAAAGCTGGCTGTAACTCTTGAATAAACAAGGTCTCCTTAACTTTACAATGGTAGTCAGTCTTGCCAGATGCCAAAATGTCAAAATGGTCCCAGTTGATGTTGTGGCCAGTTGTTTTAACGTGATCAGCAATTGCAGAAGAGTGATCGTGTTTCGAAAGGGCCTTGAAATGTTCCGTTTTCCGGTCGTGAAGTCTTCGCTTCGTTTTCCCAATGTAAAAATCTTTGCAGTCCCAGCAACTAGCTTTGTAAATGACTTTGGATAATTGTGATCGGTTGAGTCGGTCTTTGTATGGGAAGAAGGATTTGATGCGTCGGGTGTTTTGAAAAATAACTTTAACATTAACAAAAGAGTAGAAACGATTAACACAAGATTTAAGACGCTTAGTAATGAGGTTGCTATGGAGACCTATATAAGGTAATAAAATAATAACATCTTTCTTGGGGACCGTTGCAACGGGTTCTTTTGGCTTATTCTTGTTCTTGTTCAGGACATCATTGATATTAAAAGTGATGATGCCCTGAGGGTAGCCATTTTGCAGCAAAAGCCTTTTGAGATCCTCGACAGCGGATTGTAACAATGAAGCGGTGGAGCAAATACGGAAGCATCGATAGGTTAGCGTGCGGATAAGATTGATTTTGTATTTGCGTGGTGTAAATGAGTCCCATTTAGTATAGAGTCCAGTAAATGTCTTCTTCCGGTAAACAGATATGACAAAAGTGTTGTTTGTGCAGCGTTTCACAAGAATGTCCAAAAACGGAATCTCTTCTGCTTGTTCAAATTCAATAGTGAATTTGATGCTATTGTGACGGCTGTTGAGGTACTTCAAAAACTCGTTAGCGGCGTCTTTTCTGTCAAACATGGAAAAAGTGTCATCAACATATCTATACCAAAGTGTAGGGTGAAATCTGGGACTGTTAGTTAGCCATTTTTCTTCAAAGTCACACATGAAAATGTTAGCCAAAACGGGGCCTAGAGGTGAGCCCATGGCAACACCATCAAACTAGTCGTAATACTGACCATCGAAGATAAAGTGGCTTTTCTTGGTTGCAAAGTCTAAGAATTTCTTTAAAACAGGACGAGGTATTGCTGAGGAATCAGGAAGGGCGTACAGCTTGTCTAGACAAATTTGTATTGTTTCTTCAAGTGGCACATTTGTAAACAACGAACAGACATCGAAAGAGCACATTATTCCATTATTATGTTTAAAAGATTTAGCCCAATCAGCAAACCGAAATGAATCTTTAACTGTATGTTGATTAGTGGAAATCGGCTGAAGTATTCCAAACATGGTATTATCAGAGAGTAACTGCTTCTTAAGTCCGGATCATTGTCAACTTCATTTATTGCGATAATATAATTGTAAGATTTTCCAATAAAGAGGTCTCCAGGAAACCATTTTAGCGCTTATTTATTACAAAACGAATTGGCAATCATGGTAACCTTACAATCATGGGGGTTGGTTTTGCAAAAGTTGCGTCAGCCAAATAGCGGACCACTCATTGCATGGCACGATCTCACAGGCTGTGTTCCAGTCAAGCAAGCTAGTCATTCGTTCAAGAGCTGCGGGACAAGGTGAGGGTCCAACATAGGTTTGGTGGGATGCGGGATGGGACTCAAAATCGAGGCGAGATGCGGGATGCAAAGGAAATTAGTTGCGGGATGCGGGATTCGGGATGAAATCATCCTCTCGGGACCGGGATACGCCGTTTTTCACGGTCGGGATGCGGGATGTTTTGAAATCGATGGCGGGATAGAGAATCACAAAATTCATTTCTTGATCAAAAAAAAAAAAAAAACACTGAATAATGATCATTTATAAGAAAGGAATAACTTAAGTATTTCCAGTTCATCGGTGAGATACAATCAATGCGTCATTGTCCTAGACCCCCTCCCCATCCCCCTGGTGCTAGGTCCAGTTATCATAACTTTGGCTTGGCGCGCGTGTTTGTCAAAGGTCGCACAACTTCAGTCGCTATTCTCTTGAATGACTTGAATGGTGTTGAATGCGCGATGGCGACACCATCGGCAGAAAATGTTGACCCTTCGGGACCATCGGCTGCCTTAGATGAAATAAAATGCGGGTTGTCATGTTTTACGATCCGAAAGGGGCACCAGA